>APFE031476449.1:0-18551 GCA_000404065.3 Pinus taeda | reverse complement strand
AACACTAAAAAAATGCACCTAAGATGATAACAATTCCTTTTCCTTTTCAATGAATTTCTAGCTAAGGAAGAGTTGAAAATGCAATGCTTTGAAAATCAAATCTTTCTCTTAACATGCAACTGAAAGGAAACTTTTCTGTCTTTTTCAAAGAACTTTAAAAACAAGACTACTAATCACGCTCACAGAAAATCCCTTTGCTTTTCAACAATCAACAACTACAAGAATAAGCAATTCTTTTAAGAGAGCTTTTAAGATTTCTAGAAAAACTCTAAAAAACTATTGAAAACAAATTTTCAACAAGCTTCTATAATTTCTATGAAAAACTCAAAACTATGATCTAATCTTGAGATTTAAACAAAAAATGGACTGAAAAGAAACTTGAAATGTTTTTGAGGATGCTAAACTTAGTCTTTCAGCTAACTAAGGATCAATTTGTTTAGCTCAACAAACTAATCAAAAACATCCAATTATGTTTTAATAAAATATGAAATTCGAAAAACTTTTAATCAAGTTTAATCAAAGTTTTGTAAAAGAGACAAATGGGATCTAGATCTCTTCATGGATAGATTTCATAAGCTAGTCAAACTCAGCAAGAAGACCAGAGAGGCTAGGGTGATTTAAGGCTCTAAGGCTTTGGATCTCTGAGCTACTATGAAGACCAAGCAAAAACCAATCCAACAGGCAAAACTTCTTAGAAAATCACTTCAAACAAAAATGCCAATGAAAACTAACTCACAAGTAACTTTTGTCAAGACAAGTGCAGGTCTGGGCATAAACTAATAGCTATGGACAAAAACCAAACCTAACTGGGTAGATGGATCTTAGGTTTTTCAAACTTTTGACAGGGTCCGCAGGCCCCTAGTAGAACTAGGTGCGGTGCCACTCTGTGTTATACTGTAACAGTGCGGAGAGGTCCGCACTGTGACTAACTCAGAGGGTGTGGTCCTCTTCCAAAATTTCAAAAAAATAAAAATCCAACTAGGATCTAAGAAATACCCAAACTCACACACATCAAGACAAAATCAGAAACCAAAACTTAAGTTTCTCAAGTCAAAGCAAAGACAAATAAAAAACCAAACCAAACCATTCCCCAGTGGAGTCGCCAATTTGTTGACCGGATAAATCATTCTTGCGGACAAGACCGATCTCCCTAGTATCGAATGATATCTAGCAACAAAGACCACAAGAAAATCTACTTTTCTCTAAACATGTTTCAATTCATAAATGAATACTAAGAGGTGTATCAGACCCTACCCTGGTCTAGCACTTGTTTGTGGCAGTTTTATCCCAACAGCTTCAAGCAGTTCCCTTTTAGTAACCTGCATAGACAAACAAACACACATCAAAGCATACCTATGTATAATAAAAAAGGTTCATTATGAAGACCAAGGAGCTCATAAAATAAACCATTAGAGACAGTTCATTGAGAAGAACAAACTTGATTGTATTAACTTTATGAATAAAAGAACCTTACAACCTTTGCCTTGATGTTGCACAAGTTCTTTCCAGGGTCCAATAGGAGTCTCCTCTACTTTGACAAGCCTCCCTCACTTCCCAAATGACATGAAAGGTATGTGATCTCTCCTCTCACAAGCTTAAAAAGGAAGTCTAGTTTTCAACAGCATTTACCCTCAACAATCTTCAGCTTTCAACCTCCTCTACAACCAGCCCAATGCATGAATTTATAGTGCAAATGGAGGAAGTTGCAGGTCCACCATTAAAGGGATAAGTTTCTCCTTCAATGGGATAAGCACCTCATGTCATGGAGTTAGCTCCCTTAGTTATGGAATGGATGAACCAAGGTGGAGCGGACTTGCCAGCACAATATTCCTTCTAGAAGTGTCTAGAAGTGACCCAAGATGAGTTTTTTAAGAATGAACTCACGCCTTTTTAACTTTTACAAGCATTCGCATCCATTACTCAATAGACAGAGCGGTCATGTTTGCAGGAAACATGACCATTGGGTGCGACATCGTAGGAAACGCTAGGAGAAAGTGTGAAACCAGGATTTGAGATGTTTTTAAGGACTTTCTCCCATTTTCAAGGCTTGACATGAAGAGCTGAGGCTTCAAGACTTGCAAAGGAGGTATGTATGAGTGTTGATGGACTCACACAAACTATAGAAAGTCATGGTGACAATTTTTTGCGTAACACTCAGGTTCTCCCATTTCTTTAGTTGTGTGAGCTTTGATTCTTTCCTTTATTTTATTGTTCAAATTGTTTGGAAAATCCCTCTTAAAGTGTCCAAATTAATTGCATCCAAATCATTGAAACTTGGACATGTCTTTCTTCTTCTTGGACTTTCAAAACTTTCCCTTCTTCAACTTCTTGGTTCTTGCAATGAAGGCTTGAGACTACTCATTTGATTCGATGTCATCCTTTGCCTTAATCCTAGTTTCTTTCATGATGCATTGAGCCCACAAATCATCAAAAGGAGTTGAGTCTTTCTTAAAGTAGATGCTCGTTGCAAAATTACTCCATTCTAGTGGCAAAGCATTTAGTACACATATGGTCATTTCAGAATCAGAAATTGTCTCCTCAAGCCCCTGCAAATGATCACTTATTTGAGAAACCTTCATAAGAAATTATGCCATGTCCTCATCCTTCAACTTATTAATTTTATATAACTTATTCCTCAAATACATCTTTTGACCTGATGTACTTATAGAGTACAAATTCACTAGATTTTCATACATAGCCTTATAAGTCTTCAAGTTAGCAACAAATGGAACAATCTGATAATTAATGAATTCCACAATGATCCTTTGTACCCTTACTTCCACTTTCTTGTATTTTTATAACTCTTGAGTATTGTCTTTTCTAGGTTCAATGACTTCCCTAAGAACATATTCCATTACTTCATGTTCTGTAAGTGTAAGGTCAATCTCGTTTTCTTCCATGCTAGGAAATTTGTTGAGCCAACAAGCTTATTAATTTCCTTACAAAAAAACCCATAAGGCCTGTGGATTCATATATAGAATAATATGATGCTTACTTGTCAACCAAGATTCCTTTCTTCTTTGATGATGTCTCCAACTATCTCAAGGCTTTCAAGATATTTAATGAGATTTCAATGATGTCCTAGAAAGATGTCTTCTAGGATACCTTCAAAAACAACTTTCAAGAGTGATGAAAGATGTATTTCAATGATCCTTTGAATAGATCTCGTTCCAAGAGAGATCAAAAATCTTCTTCTAGTCTTACTCTTCAAGATTTCCTTTGATGAGGGCTTGATGTAGTCTTATGCAAGTGATTTCCTTAGTAAACCTTTCTTGTGTCCAAAAGATGATCCTTCCAACTGCCTTCTTGTTCACCTTACCTATAATACCATGTTGGAAAATTCAATGTGGCAATTGAAATTTTCCTTATTCCTTAATACTTGCTTATGAAATTTAATTATCTTCTTGTGTTTGTTTATTAGATCTTTTCATCAAACAAATATCAAGATCAAAACAGTAAAGACAATGGACACATATATTAGGCTTCAAGCCAGGGAAAAACCCCTCCAAGGGGAAAATCCAAAAAAACTCTTATCTTCTGATAGAATCTACTCAAATGAGACAACAAAGACCCAAATCCTCAACCAAGTCCTCCCAAAGTACCAAGTGAGTTCTTACAATAGAATTAGGTCATCACAACTCAATTTTGCATCAATCTGCAACTTCGGCCACAACTTTGACCCTGCAAGTTCGACACTATAGCTGCTACATAAACCCTAATTTAACTTCTTCGAGAGATCCTTGTTTGAGCGATGTAGAGCTTCCCAAGGTCAACGAAATAAAAAACAAAGTATTTCCCTTCCAACAACTTGATACTACAACTCATCCTACTACAACTCAGACCTGCAATTTCAACCTTCTTAGAAACTGCATAAACGCTAATTTTTCTCACGTGCAAGAGAGATAGAGGACAAACATAAGTTTTCTTCCATCTTTTCTTCTTCTAGACCTTCCCTCTTCTTTTCTTCTTGCTTCCCAGCTACAGATCAAACTTCCTTTCTTTAGATCAAACTTGTGAGTGAGTGAATGCCAAATGAGATCAAATTTGCTCCTTTATAGATCCTTTCCAAGGGGTCGAATTCCCTTATTTAGGCTGACTTGAAGCTGTCAAGGCTGACTTGTACTTTGGATGTTTCCAGGACTTTCTAAAAACAAAATAAACTATTTTACAAGTTACATCTTTCCCGGAAGGGTCTTATAAACATGATGTTGGCTCTCTTGACTCATGACAATATATAATATGACCTAACAGACCTTAGAAGCACGAAGAACATGCTTTTTCCTAGAAGACCATTAATAAAGAGCATGAAACCTGTTCTTTAAAATAATAATATTTTCTTTTTTCTTTTGTTTTTTTAAATAAGATACATATTGAAATGAGTACAAGAAGAATTATGAAGACTGAAACTAGTTACATTTCCAACAAACATAATAATGGAATATACCTACCTTGTAATTAAAATTAAATAAAATGCGTACTTGTGGGATGACGGATGTTTGTCTAACTGGGATGTATCCCTTCCACCTGGTTTAAAATCCTATGGGGGGACACCATGGCCCATCATAGTAACGCTAGAAGGAGAGGTATCCAGTTGAAGTCTAGGATCATGCCTCCAGTTTTCGGTGGTCTCCAAACGTCTCGGTATTAGGCTGAACTATGAGTTTATGATATATATGGCTTGCGGGTTATTGCATATATATAGGGCGGTTGCTAGTTCCCCATCAACAAAATATTTAAAAAATACATTTGAATACATTTTATTCAATATCCCCTTGGGCACCTCCCTAGGTGCATTACATTGGAGAGTGATAAAGTCATTCACTCATTTCTCCATGAGTTGTATTGCATCTATGCTACCTTTATTAATATAATATTATGGAGGGGCAATTATGTATACCTCAAAATTGGCAAAATATAGCATGCCAAAGCCTTGTTAATGTGATATTGGGGCAATTTCTAGAGATATAGTCAACAATAATAAGTTGCGATAAGAAATGGCAATGTTGATGTGAACAATGAGAATATTAATGCAAGGAGATGATGGGATGTAGGTTTGGAATATTGAGCACCAATCCCCTATTCCAACCCCAAACTAAGGATATTGGAATAAAGGATGTTATGTAACTTTTCCAATAGAGAGAGAAATGTTGACTTCTTAGCTAGCAAAACTTCATGCCAAGACCGAGAAAGAATATTATTGAGAAGATATTGTAGGGAGAGTAGCGTTTTTTAGTTAAGCTCCATGATGTTAAGGTGGAGGTTGAAGGGTAAAATTTGATAGGTGGCCCAAGGAGAAAGACTCTATAATGTGCAAAATAAAGAGAATAGAAAAAAGGGTAAAGGAAGCTAATGATAGATTTTCCAAGAGGAGAGTTGTGATGAAATTATTTTACTATTGAAAACTTGTTTTCAAGGTGGATATCAAAAACACAAAAGAACCTAGATTGAACTATTTTTGATGAATATTTAAAAATTCCCTTGGGGTTGAGGTGAGGACCTCTAAAGGAATGCAATGATGGAATGCCAAGGGATCCAGATGGGGCGTGGGAGCATGAAATGAACCAAATTTGAAAATAGCAGTGCCTAGGACGGAGCACTAGACCTCAAGGAAACTAGGTGTATGTGGTAAAAGGTTCAATGTGGGCACATAGCCAAAATAATTAGAGCCTGGATGCCAAAAGAAACCTCAAGCCTCAAAAGGAACCAAAATAAGGTGTATGTGGAGTGGAAAATGTCAAAAGGAACCAAATTTTTAATGAAATAAGGATGGTCTTGGAGCTAAAAGGAACCAAATTCATGTGAGGAGAGAGATCTGAATTGTAAGCTCTAATACCAAATGATGAGCCTCAACCTTCACATAAAAAATATTGCTTTCAAAAATAAGAATGAACGCAAGAATAAGCTTCAAAATAAATCCATATCTTTATTCTTTAGCAAGATGTCTTAATATAGAGTTTTACACTAAATTTTCTTTTACATAATCAAACTCATTTCCTTAAGATAGTAACCAATTATTAATAATGCATCCTAGAATAATTGAATATAATTTGTTTAGGTAACTTATCATAATGATTCTATAATTTTATAAGTGATTTTTGTGCGAGTTTTAAAAACAAGAAAAGGGATTTGAGTCCTTTTTTCTTGACCTAGGAAGCATATGTTAATAATTCTTCTTAGAAGAATTGCATATAATTTAGTTAGAAAATGACTAATCGTAATGATCCTATAATTTTAGAGGCCTTTTTGTGCATGTTTATAAATATAAGAAAGAATATTTGAGTCCATTGTTTAGGGAATCCTTGTTGAGCCACCATATTTAAAAGTTTGTGAAGGCAGTGAGTAAGACCCAAGCCTTCAATTTTTAGGATTTCCATTTCGTAGCCTTGGATGTCCTTAACTTTCTCTTTTGCTAGTGATTTAAGGTTAAACTCTATGCCTCCTAAAGAAAAAATATATTTCTTTGTAACAAGGGTTGTAATATGCCTCCTAAGGATTTATACATATCAATTCCATTCCCCCAAGATAATCACATTATTTTTCTAGTTTTTCAAGTCAATAGTAACCTATATAATTTTTATGATTAGATTTAGTAAAATGTAAAAGCCTCTATTGCTTTCTATTTATATAGTATCTCCTCTTCTTTTAATTAATGTTTTTTAACTATTTATTTTAACATTTTAAGAACCCATAGGAGGCTTCCCTCATGATTTTTCAAGCAATGTTACAATTATTATCATACCCAGGGTGTACTTTTTTATACAAAAATTTAAAATAGTATTTGTTTTTACAATTTGATTACCATCATTATCATACCCACCGTGTACTTTTTATACCAAAATTAAAAATAATATTTTCTTTTACAATTTGATAGAGTTTGAGTAAAAGTATGAAACAAATATTCAATATTATTTTTGTTATGGATAAATTGTGTTTCAAGTATTTTTGTTACCTCTCCTTTACCGGTAAACCCTACCAAAGTAGGCTGGCTGTTTAGGTCGGGGTCTACTGGAGCTGGGACTTGGCCATAAAACCTTGACCTACTAGAGCTGGGACTTAGCCATAAAACCTTGACCTACTGGAGCTGAGACTTAGCCATAAAACCCTGACCTCCTTTGAAGCAGGCTATAAATTTTAGGTCAGCTAAAAATCTCACATCTCACATCAGACCTTAATGAAAACACACAAGTTCTCCACACCCACACATATATTTAATCCACAGTTCCCTAAACACTCAATACTACACTACCCTACAGAGCGACAACGCTGATCTCAGTTCCCTAAACACTCAATACTACACTGACCTACAGAGCGGTTGATCACTTCTCGAGAACAAGCTCGATTGCCTTCTCCTTTTATATCGTCGTTGATATACAGAAGCTCGCCTCCTCCTCGCTTCAGTTTGTTTTTTTGGTTTTTAAATTTCTATTCAGGACATTCGGGTTTCGATCCACACTGCATCACTTTTCTACAATAATGCCTCCCCGTTTTGTCCAGAAGAATGCTGGGTCAACTGCCCAGAAGAAAACAATGACTAAGGCTTTTAGCAAATTCTCCAAAACCCACCCATGTCCGTGAGCTCTACCCCACCGAAGGCAGAACCCAAGACTGTCAAGAAAACACAGTTGAAGCCCTCTCCCATCGTTGAAACTCTGAAAGTCAGAGAGGAAGCCATCAAACCATGTAAAGTTTTGAACGAGCCATGTGTCAAAGCCCAAACGGAAAAAGAAGATGCCAATGGGAAGGACAAAGAATCCACCGAGGATGCTGATAAGCCCTCTGCTCAAGGTATTGAGCAGGATGGCAAGAGAATAGACATAGAGAAGAAGGAAAGCGATATTGTAATGCACGAAGCACATGATAAAGAAGGTAATGATACAGAACACGACGATGAGGTGTTTGGAAATGAGCAGACTCATGGAAATGAAGAGGGTGTGGAGGGAGATAGAGCTGATGATGTGGACATGCCAGCCATGGTGAAGGAGTGGATAAAGCAGAAGGAGTTTGAAGTGTTTGTGGGTGGGCTCGACACGGACGCTGATGAAGAGGAATTGAAGAAGGTGTTTAATGAGATTGGTGAAGTTGTTGAGATCAGATTGCCAAAGAATTCTCGTACTCAAAAGAATAAGAGCTTTGCATTTGTTCGATTCGCAAGTGTGGAGCAAGCCAAAAAGGCAGTGGCAGAACTCAAGAATCCACGGGTGAGAGGGAAGCAATGCGGAGTTGCAAGATGCCAAGATAATGAAACTCTTCATGTACGCAATATTTGTAAATCACGGACAAAAGAGGCTCTCCAAAAGAAATTGATAGAATATGGAATAGACAATATTGAGGAAATAACTTTGATGGAGGATCCAGAACAAGAATGGACAAATAGGGGGTTTGCATTTCTGGAGTTCCCCACTCATCTGGAGGCTACCAATGCCCTCGTCCGCTTGCAGAAGCTAGACGTTTTCTTTGGTACTGAGTTTTGTGCAAAGGTTACATTTTCCAAATCTGCCATTGAGCCGGACGAGGAAGTTATGGCGCAGATAAAGTCTATTTTTGCTGATGGATTTCCAAGTTCTTAGGATGAAGCCAAAGTTGTGGATAAATTTAAAAGTTATGGTAAAATTGAAGAAGTGCATTTGGCACGAAATGTGCCTGCAGCCAAGCGAAAATATTTTTGGTTCATTTCTTTCAGAACTCGTGAAGCCGCACTGGCGTGCAGTGAAGGAGTAAATAAGAATGAGGTAACTGAAGAAGAATATAAGAAGGTTACTTTGAAAGCTACTCTTCGGAAACCTCAGCAAAAGGGACAATCAGTTAGGGGTAGGGTTCGTGCAGGATATGGTAGGGAACCAATCCTATAAGTTCATTGGCACTCAAATTCATCTCATAAATCTGCGGCGTGCTGCCAAATTTAGCGGGAATGGTGCCCTCCAACTTATTGTTATCCAGGGCCAAATAGTTGAGATCCTTCAGTGACCCGATAGAGCTTGGAATCCGGCCAACAAGCCCTACGGATGACAATCCTAGGCTTCTTAATTTTGGAACTGTGCCCCAGATATATGGTATGATTCCCCCTAGCTCTGGATTTCCACTAAGATGCAGATATCGCAACTTAGACAGCTCAGCCAAAAATAGGGGAACGGCGCCAGATAAGTTATTAAAGCTCATATTAATAAATTCTATGGCCTGCAGATGCACCAGGCTGGTGGGAAGTGCCCCTTGGAATTGATTATAGCCGAGGTTGATCTTGGCAATCTTGACAGGCATGCTCGCCGAATTCCATTGGCACGCAGCCCTCAAACCGGTTGCAAGTCAAATCCAATATGACCAGCTCTTTAAGACCCCCGATGCTCTCGAGAATTCTACCACTAAAAGAATTCGAACTCAGAACAAGCTGGCGGAGGTTCTTTAAGTTTCTGATCTCAGCAGGCATGGTGCCCCCCATGCTCGTTCCAGATAAAATAAATCGTTGGAGGCCAGTAAGCATCCCTAATTCCGACATAAGAAAACCTTGCAGTGCGGGATTGTCCTGGAAAATAAGCTCCTCGACTCCTCCTCCAGCGAGAGCCGCCCAGACGAAGGCAGGAATTATCAAGATCTTGTGCATAAAGCACCTGTAAAAGAAGAGCTTACGCAGGCACGGTATCGAAACCAGGTAAGGGCTAAATGATGCATTTCTCCCACAGGGGGGATTATTGGCGGTGTCGAATACCCAGACCAAGTTCAATTCCACGATGTGCCGCTTACTGTCATGGGCGTCCAAATCGCAGATGACGTTGTGCGGTACGCCAGTGCAGAGATTATCAAGAAACAAGCCTCTCCAGTCGATATTAGAATTGATGGCTTCCAAAACCTTGTAGACCGCTTCTTGCTCTTTGCTATCCAGCGCTGGCTTTGGCATGTAATCATCTCCATTCCCCAAAACTGACAGAAGCAGCAGCAGCAAGGGGATCACCATTGTAATTCAAAAATCTCTAAAAGTTAAAGTATTTCAGACTGGATACTAAAACTGTAAATTACAGAACGGATTACAGCAGGTCGCTGATATATATGTTGGTTTTTCAAATAGATTTCAAATTTGAATTTTATTCGCCCTCACACAACCTCATGTATTCTCCATGCCATAACCTCCAAACGCATGGTGTGCGATTTCAAATTTGAATTTTATTCGCCCGCGCACAACCTCATGTATGCTCCATGCCATTACCTCCAAACGCATGGCGTACTATCAACGCAATTACTGGGATCTATCATGTGCATGGTGGATCATGTGGTATCGACATAATCATGTGTATAGTGGATCATGTGGCATCAACATAAGCCATGGTTGATGAACGCGGAATTGGAATTTGTTATCCGGAGAAATGATGCACACGGGTTCACAGCCAAAGCCGACGTCAGAACCCGTTTCCCAACACTATCCTTAGAGTCTCTTAAGGGTGCATTTATGTTTCTATAAAGGTGGAAATAGCGCTCGCCGTTTGTGAACACAACGAAGCAACATCAACTGACAGCCTCTCCCAGCAAAACAATCGCCTCGGATTATTTTATCTCTCTAGATATTTCATTTTTACTAATTCTCTCTCTGTACGGATATGAGCTGGCTAAATAAAAATAGATTTATTATTGCAACGGACGAAGCACCGTCATCGTTGACGGGTTCCGGTAAACACACATTTTAACTTCTATTGATGATAGAGTTGAGTCACCATTGATGTCGCGATCACTGATAATAATTCATAAAACCAGTTCATATAAAAATCTGATCCTTTGGCATTTCAAAAGATTTGAGGGATTCTCTTTTCCGTTCCTCGATTCCAGAAAAAACAACGGGATTCAATCACACCCCATATTTTATTTTTAGGTGGAATGAAATATCAATCAATCGATCTCAATCGTGCGGTGATTATTTTTGTTATCATTGCCGAGAGTTGCATGGTGCGGCGATCGAATCCCACTAGCTGCTTGTCATGGTTCCAATCCCGAGTAATTTTTTTTTTTAATGGTTCTAAAGTTACCGACATTTACACGATAAAGTTATAAATTCATGCAACTATTGGAACCCACATAGTTTCATCAATTGGACACCTTGACATGCAGCATTGAATTTTGTTTATGTACTCAACATACTGACTATGAAATTTATTTAATTCACCGATTTGGTAACTCGCATGTTTGTCCACGCGGAAAATGGAGAAATGGTAGCTTTCCCTTTTGTTCTTTCGCTATCACATGGCTTTCCTTATCTATTTTTGTGTGTAATTAATCATGCCCGCTCCGTTCTGTACAGGCCGGGCAGGCTGTCCAGTCCCTCTACTCGCTTGGTATTTCCCGCCTCATCTGTAGTGGTGATCGCCCTCTGCCATCCAACGATGGTAACCATTCGCGGATTTTCGACCTAATCTATCAGATGCTTTGGTGACGGTGCTCATTTGGATGGGCAGCTCCTTGCGGAGCCTGCTCTGGTTCGGTCCATGCATTGTAGCTCCAAAGAGCAGACCCAACAGACCCTTACTCAATTGCCAGCAGATTTGGCACCCAATCCCTACAGGTAATCAGGGGATGCAGGGTTTTGTTCGTTCTGTTTCCTTTTAACTAAAGGCTTACTTCGATACTACTGAAAGAACCCTTATCTCGTTCATGGCTCATGCGAGCTGTAGGTATTTGAGGGCTTCCTATAGCACCGGAAAGAGCTGTTCTTATGCTTGGAGAATCAACCTTAAATGGGTAAGTCCTTGTCAAAACAAAGTTGGTCTGTTCTAAATTTCCACTGCAGTTTGCTTGCATACCCACAGTTGTCTAACTACGTTTGCGTGGCTTGCTTTCATGCAGGTTGGGCGCCTGTCCCTCATGCGGTGGCCTAGTCTTGTCTAAAGGAAACCCTCCTTTAGCGTGACCAGGGTTCCAGGTATGAAAAATCCTTTCGACCGAGGCCTCGACTGATTGTTCTTCGGAGGTTTTCATGTGTCCGATGAAGGGTAGCCCTTCCAGGTTTTGTTATATATTCAGTGAGATATTAGAGTGGAGGGTATTGCGTCCCTTCATAGGCTCCAAGCTTCCATTAAATGGCATGTATGACTTATTTATTACTGATAATAGAATTTGGCGTCCTTCTTGAGTTTCACTGCTCGAACATTGTGGTTGTATTATCTTATTGCACAATTGTGCACATTATGCTTGTGACACATTTTTCCTCTTTACTGCTATGTTGTATTTACCGTGAAGGTCTATTGGTTTTATAAACACAACTGTCTCTTTTGTTTTATTCATGTTTAAAGACTATAGCACCGCAGACTTGTCTATGCTGGAAATCTGGATGTAGCTTTCTTTTCTAAAGACTTGGTCTCAACCAACGTTGATTATTTAATGCATTTTGTTTAGAATTCAAATAAATGTATAGTTTCTTGATGATCTATGTATTCGGCTCTTGGGTTGGACATGTTACCACTTGCGTGCAGATTCAGATTGAGAAGGTCTGAGACTCTTCTCCTCAGAATCACAGCCTTAAGTTTTTTTTTTTTTTTTTAGCAATTGTACTCTACTTGATTCTTATTGTTGTTTTAATATGGAAGAGTTAAAGCTCTGAAGGGTTTCAAGCTCTACCCAACCGAGATATACAGTCTTGCTTCAAACCCCATGTTTTCTTGGGTTCACTCGCAGTTCAAACGCTGCTCAGGCGGCAGACATCCTGCCGTACCCATAGTGTTTCTAACCCTATCTTTAATACAATAGGGGAAACAACCCTGCAAAACCTGATGAACTTGCGATAAGCTTCGCATTCGGTTGGTGATATCTTAAGGTTGCTCGCCACTCACAAACGAGATGACCGATGGCTTTCTCTGCTTTATTATTTTATTTTTTTTGTTAAAGAAATGCTCAGCCTTAGCATGTTGCATGTCATCAAAATTAGTACTAAAATTTAGTTCTGCATAAGAATAAGTTCTGTTCTCTTTCGTATTCTCAAGTCTATCTAATATTTGCACGGTGTTTCCACAGTATGGTTTACTATTGATCCTCAGAACAGATAGCCTAATTCTGAAATGTCTCCCTAAGGTTTTATTTTCTTTCATTCTCTAAATGCACGAAACTGATTAATATAATTAGAATGTTCAACTCACGACAAAGTCACTCTACCAACCCTTAACAATTATTGATAATGCCAGTGTTTAACTATACATGTCTCAGTTTCCAACCTGAAGAAAATTGCCTAAAACAAAGACGGTTAAATGTAAAACTCTAACTCAGATCAACCCTCTTCTTGATAGCGTACCGCTACTATTACCCTTCTAGAACCTAGATCTTAATTATATAGAAAACCACTTTCTCACTGTTTCTTTTATAATCCTAAGAAGAACTGTATCTCACAGGAATAAACATTTCTAGTTTCAGTTTAGTGCCTCGTACCTGTGTTGTTTCCTGTAAGTGATCCCAAAGAAAGAGGTCACCTCTGTTCACTACAGCTAGTCAACCACCCGACCACAAGATTGTCTTTCGAGACCAATCTCCCCCCTAGCTTGCTCAAAGACTAACAATGTTTTACAAGTTGCACACGCTCTGTGCCTTTACCATCTGATCATCACCAGACATAGTAAGCCCCTTTTCTTTTCCTTACTACCTGTCCTCTACAGCACAGTTTCCCTCGCCCCCCTCCTCCCTTTTCCTGAAAGCCATCCCACACTTAGAAAGACGCAGTTAGGGTTTGCAACTGTTTCTTTTTTTATATTCACTTCTCTCCTCAGAAGCTACATGATATCCCTGTTACTAGGAAAATCATTTCTCATTTTCATTTACTAAAAAAATATTAATTTATACAACAGATAATATCACCATCCTTCAATTTGTTTTTTTTTAACTATAGTAAATAAAATATTTACAATATTATGGGATATGACACTGCGGCTACCTGAGAACTCAAGAGAATATGTCGGTGCAACGGCCCGCAGATTCCGAGGTCATTTCTGAGGTGATTTCTGGGAATGTGGTGTCGTGCTGCCCAAAGTGTTTGTACCGCATCCCCCGCCGAAAGCTCAGACTCCCGAAATCATCAGTATACTCATAAATAATCTTTTCACCGAAATTCATTAAATTAATCAGTAATGGGAGTTAATGTTCTCACGGGATCTTCGTGGGTCCCGAAAGAGGACAGGAATATGGTGTGAATAATGAATGGATGGACTTTCCATGTGGACAAATAGGTGTACAGGTACCACAAAACCGGCTAGTCGGAAACATTTTTCAGATATTTGTAGCCAGATTTTTTCGGCAGGGAACTTTGCATTGTCAAGGTATTAGGTAGGAAATTTATCACTTCTTCACAGTACAATGTTTTGGACCCTAAATGTTTTTTAAAAAATTTGTAATTTTTTAGCATTTGAATATGTACCATGTACAGGACTACGGGGGCTCTGCTAGGGTTTACAGGGTTGCAGAGCCGCAGCTGTCAAGCCAGCGCCGTATGCGGGAGGTCCCGCTGTAGCAGATTGATCGATGCAGAAAGGTGAGCAGCAGGTATTCAGTCTGTCAGCAAATCTCTGTTGGCAGGTAAGTTCGGTTTTAGGTGATATCAACGGCAAACCGGATTCTAAACATTAGAAACCGCCCTGAACAGAATGGGAGAACCAAGGAGGGGGGGAGAGATCCCCTCCTTCAGAAACGTGGTAATAGGTGAGACAAGCACAAGAGGAGATCAACATAATGGGAAGGAAAATCATGCCCCAGTGATGGGCAACCTGTGGCAGAAAAGGATGAGAGGAAAATGCCTACCTAGGGCTCAAAAACAGCCAAGGTATGTCGTTCCAAACAACAAATTGGAGGAATATAACTGTTACATGAGAGACCATGCCTTAATATGTCGGTTCGTTGGGTATTGGCCTTCTGAGCGAGAACTTTATAGATGGATCGATCAGAGATGGAAACCTAGGGGACAGGTAGACCTCAAACTTGAAGCCCAAGGTTTTTTCACAACAATCTTTTCCAACCTGGAAGATAAGAACAGGATCTTTGAGGAGGGACCATATTTCTTGAACAATGCTGGCCTGTTCATGAAATTTTGGGAAGAGCGATACAACCCGGAAAAGGAAACAATGCTTGATGCACTAGTCTGGGTTAGATTGTTTGGGCTTCCTGATGAGTTCTGGGACCCTGAAATCCTGGAGGGGATCGGCAACACGATTGGGAGCTTTGTTAAAATTGCAGAGGCTACGAAACGAGGTAAGTATAATGCTTATGCGAGAATATGTGTTTACATAAATCTGGCAGATCCTCTCCCAGACAATGTCGAAGTAGAGTATCATGATACAATCTGGAAACAGCCAATCGATTACGAGCATATCCCCTTCCGTTGCCGCATCTGCCACGAATATGGCCACTTATACAGGCAATGCCCTCTGAATAAAGAGGAAGAGTCCAAGAAAAGCCAGGCAGCTCAGCAGAGAAATACTGTGAGAATGGAGGATTCGGAGGGAGGCTTTCAACAGGTTGTAAGGAAGAGGAAACAGAACAAAGAAGGACCGAAGACCCAATCGCAGAAGAAGTCCAGCCAAACAAGCAATCAAAATCAATTTCAGGCACTGCAGAGCGAAAATGAAGAATATGAAGTAAACTTGGAAGACGATGAGGACCCAGAGAATACCCCTATGGACATAGCTGGAGAGGAAAAAGGAAAAGGAACAGATCTAAAGAAAACAAGCAGAGAACAACCGGAGGAAAAGGAAACAGAAACAGAACTGGCATCTAGGATGGAAGTGGAAAACCCGACAGAAAATGAAGCTGAAGAGGAGAAAATCATGAGAAAGTTACTCCAGGAATGGAAATATCTGGACAGCAGATTCATACCTGAAAAACAAAACAACTATATAAAGAAGCCTTTCAGAAATACAAAGAGAAAAAAGGAGAACCCCCAGACAAACCAGCTATGACAGAAAGCGAGCAGGACAGTGAAGATAAAGGAATGGGCAGCTCTGGCAAAAACAGCAGAAAAAGAGGCCGGAAACTAATGAGTGAAACTATCCAGACAGTGGGAGAGATATTGATAAACTCAGGTAAAGTGATACCTCTGTCGGAGGTATTTTTCCCCTCATACAAAAAGTTTTAAATGATAGTTATCAGTTGGAATATTAGGGGTTTGAATAGTAGAGGTAAACAGAGGCATATAAAGGACAAGTTGAAAAAGGAGAAACCTAGTATTATGATCCTACAGGAAACAAAAATTTTGGTTCAACAGCTCGTAGAAATAATAGAAAAAAGTAATCTTCCATATCAAGTGATTGGGCAAGATGCAATAGGGTCTGCAGGAGGTATTGCAATCCTGTGGAACCCCAATGAAATCATCATAGACAACTGGTCCAGCATGAGTGGAACCCTTACTGGACTGGGTAGGATTGTAGGAACTATTCAACAGGTGGTTATTTCAGGGGTCTACGGCCCCCCCTCCCCGGGGAGAAAGGAGCAGTTCATAAACAACTTCAAATCCATCCGCAGCCTTTACCCTGAAGCTGCTTGGATCATTGGTGGGGACTTCAACTTGATCAGATCCTTAGACGAGAAAAAAGGAGGGCTTAGGAGGAGGGATCACTTCATGGATAGTTTCAACGAAATGATTGAGGAACTCAAGCTTGTGTATATCCAGACTATCAATGGGATCTACACATGGAACAACAGAAGGGGAGGTAAAAACCAAATTGCATCTAGACTGGATAGATTCCTAGTTTCGGAAGCCATCATGAATATGGATGTTTTTGTGGAGGCCAAGATCATTCCATCTTTGGGATCGGACCACTGGCCGATCCGATTAGAAATTGATATTAAGAAGATTCAGGGGAAAAGGCCTTTCAGATTTGAAGCTTTTTGGTTAAGGGACCCTGATTTCATCAAGAAAGTTGAGGACTGGTGGGGAAAATGCACCAGCCAGGGCAGATGTAGGATGCACACGTTCCAACTAAAGTTGAAAGAGTTGAAAGGTAAAATAAAAAGATGGAACAAGGAGGAATTTGGTAAAATCTTGGAAGATAAACAAAAACTAGAAGAGGAAATGGCGGATATTCAACAGAAGATCATATTAGAAGGTAGAACAGAGGAAAGCATCAACAAAGAGGGGGTTATCCTTGGCAGATTAGAAGAACGACGAAAGCAAGAGGAGATCTTGTGGTGTCAAAAATCTAGGATAAAGTGGCTAAGGGAGGGGGAAAGAAACACTAAATTCTTCCACCAGGCTATGATCAAGCACAGGCAGGGAAATAGGATTTTATCGATCAAAAACAAGAATGGGGAAAGAGTGGTCGAGCAGAACGAAATTGAACAAGTCCTGATGGATCACCATTGTTGAGTCTTGAAAATGTCATTCATTTCCATTACACTTTCACTATTATGTCCATTATATCACCTCCATTTCACCTCCATTTCACTACTATGTCACCACATTCATCCCACTTTCATTGTCATTGGGCCACATTTATGTTTTTCCAATCTTTATTAATTCTAAGTCTTTTAAGTGAATTTGTGTTTAAAAATTAGGAAATAATGTGCATAAGCTTATACCTAACCAATGGGTTGAGATTGTTGACATGTGTAGGTTGAAAGGAGGCTTCTAGAAGACCCTTATGTGGCACTCTAAGGCCAAATTCGAATTTGAGTGAAAAGAATCATGGGATCATGAGGATAGGTGTCACATCTCCTAATTGTATTGTAACTCTAAAAAGACATGTGTCTTATCAGTTCCTATTTTGATTAGGACTCTAGAGGTAGAGGGAGAAATTCATGGATTATCATTAATGAGATGGCTCTCATCTTTTTGTATAAATAGGAGATCTCTCTCCTTCATTAGTAAGTTCTTAAGCTTAGCTTATGAGAGTCTCTTTTTAGCCTCTCTTTAGTCTTTCCTTTAGTCTTTTCTTAGTCCTTTTAGCTTGTTAGTCTCATGGCTTTTGAAAGCTTTTGTACCTTGCACTTTTGAAGAAATTGAATAAAGCTTTGATGTTCTCAACATGGAAGGAGATGTGAAGTAGATGTCATGGAGCACATTAGGATGTAAGTAGATTAGATTTCATTTTGTAAATATTGCTTTGTAGAATGTAAGGTAGATTAGATTTTCATTCATGCAATTTTAAGTATGCTTTGATTTTATAGGTAAAAGGGGGCCCCTGCCTTGTACAGTTTGAATTATTGCATTTTATTTTCTCCCGGGATTGTGTGTTGTATTTGCTTTAATATCTAATGGTAGTTGCAGTTGTCTTATTCATAATGCTGCTCTCTTTACTCTATTTTTCTAGACTAGTTTTAGTGTAGTTTTACAAGTTGGATGCTAACTAATTTATGCTCTCTTTATCATGAATGGCTTATTTTCAAGAGAACAGAACATTGATTAATTGCAGCTTGTATTTGAGTAGACTTGGCTTATGATACTAACACTTTTTTTCCACTTGTTACACATAATCACATATGTAGAAGCAGTATGTTGGAAAAGGCTTAGTAGTGTTACAATTTTTCAAATAGAGTAGATTAGAGTTTTTATCAATTCTTGGATTTGTCTTCAGCTACCTTCTAATCGTGTTTTATGCAATACTATG
>APFE031476445.1:0-11908 GCA_000404065.3 Pinus taeda | reverse complement strand
GGACATAGAAGGAAATAATCTTGGCATTAGGGGCTAGTGACGACACCCTAAACCCAGAGATTTTAAATGAGGGGCATACTAAAAATCTTGGGTTACAAGTCTCAGGGTGACTCCGCATGGTGGGGCTAGTCGAATGATCTGTGAAAAATAATGAAGGGGAAAGTCCAAGTCAAATGTAACAAGAATTATGGGTTCCACAGGGACCGAGGGCCTTTAGTGGGACCCAAACCAGCAAGGAAATTAACAAAGATTTGTGCACGTGAACTAACAGGCAGAATTTTGTCCCACTCTCCCGACAATTTTAAATATAGTTGAGGATGAAATTTCTAGGAATTCTACCACAGTGACATGGTCGATGTGGGATAGATGAACGAAGACCAAGTGAAATAGGTCCACACAATCTCATTTGAATTTAGATATATGAACAACATAGATCTAACAACTGTTTATCAGATATTTGTTTTGCCATTTTTCTGTGAACAAGTAACGCATCTGAGAACTATTTCTTTGATTTGTTAACTAAAATTTTATTCTAAATTCAAGTTGGTTTATGTTATGATATCTTTCTCTTGATTAGGACAATGAGTATCCTTTCCTAATCAAGATAGATTTACATTTAATTTTGGTGATTGCGTCCTAGATTAGTTTTCATTTTCATTTATGAAACATTTGTAGAAGTCTCTTTCACAAAAGAAAAAACATTGGTGGCTTCACTAAGCCCTTATGTCATTTTAAGGACCATTTTATTGCAAGCTAGCTGCAATAGGGTAAGCTTGATACCCCTTCTTGTTGATAAGTAATTAGAAATGTCACAAGTCATTAGGGAGATTGAGGGGTAACTAGACCTATTTTAACTAGTTAGAATCACCATCCCAAATTGATAAATACCTAATTGGGTTTGTAAGTAAATGATCTCCCCAGTGTCGATTATGGTCATTTTTTGCTAATGTTGATTTGGTCATTATGGGCATAACTATAGCATCTTAACATTGTTCTACTCGTCAATATCATTCCCATGGCGTAAAAATCCCTTCAATTAAATTTCATCTGTAGAATTTGTGCCTCCTATAAGTTAGTATACTTTATTGATCGCCATGGTACTAATAAGTAAGGAAAATTTTAAGGATGGAAGTATATCTTAAAGTTTAGAAACCTTGGTAAATCTTACTAGTCCCTAATATGCAAACTATAATATATTTGGATATATCTCAACAAAAATATTCAAATTTCTAATGATTTTACTTATAACGTTGTTGTAGTTGCTACAACACCCTCCAAAATTTTGGCTTGCACTCAAATTTTGGAGCCTTCCTTGGTCTTTTCCTTAATTGTTGCAAACATTCTAAGTCATTCCATGAGCTTCCTCAAAGTTCTTTCCCCTTTTTGCTTGTTGGGTTAACTGACATATTTTGGCATGTTTGATTGTTATGTAATAATTAAGAGACTTTTATGGTGGTTTTGAAGGTCGTTCTTTGTGTAAATGAGATTTCATAACCATGTAAATATCTGTCACACTCATACACAAAGTCATGAGAGTTGTTGCACAAGTGTCGTCACATTCTTCCCAATGTCTATGTTAAGTGTTGCACTTGTTGTATCTTGTCATGAGCCACTCACACATAGGGGAATGCTTTGTGTGTTTGTTATGATGATCTATGTTGTTGTGTCGTCAAAGTATGCTATGTTTGTGATCACAGTTCAAGTTCACCATGAGTTGATTTCCCTTCCCGCACTTAGCCATTTTCGGAAAATATTTATGATCGGTAAACTTAGCTTCACTGGGCCCTAACTAAGCTGTGCACTGTGCAGTCTCAACCCTCATTGATGTGACCTTGCTTTCTAGAACTGTGTACTGTGCAGTCACTTTCCTCTAGGGCTGTGATTCTGCACAATTCCGTAGTCAAGCAACCTCCCTTAAACCCCATAATTGTCCAGTTGTGCCTCCCAATATGCCTTGAACTACATGCCTCGCACCTTCAACCCTCAAGCTTTTCCCTTGCCTAATTGAACTACACAGTGCATAGAGAGCCCACCCTTCCTTGGCCTCCAAAACTACGTAGATGCTTTCCCTTGTGGCCTTCCCTCAGGCGAAAGTCAATGCCTTCATGAATTGCACATATTTTCCCTTTAGGCCTTTCTACTAACTAAGCCCCCCTTACGTCTTGAAACTGCGGAGTATGTCCTCACACGGCCTCGTCCTGCAAGAAACATTGCCTAATTGAATTGTGCATTTCTGACCCTTGGTGGGCACTGCACAATTTTTTGTTAGGTCCCTATACTACTAGTGTAACCCCTTATTGTTATTAGTACAACCCCCTTATTATATTGTTGTGCCCATGTAGTCCCCATATCGTTATTATCGTGCCCCATAGAAGCTCGCTATTGTTATTATTGTGTCCTTACATTATTATTGTTACGTCGGCTCTGATTATATTATGACCCCTTAGACTCCTATATATAGAAAGGAGGTCTTGTCATTTGTATCATCGATGAATTGTTCATTGGTGTAATGTAAAGGAGGTTCCCCCTCGAAGAGGCTTATTTCTAAGGAGTTGATCTATCTTTTCTATCGTTTTGTGAGCTGGTTGCATAACATTTGGTATGAAAGCTTTGGATTCTAGGGTTTCGTTGCTCCAAATAGGTCAGCGTGGAATTGTGGATATAACTTCTTTTTTACAACGTTTCAAAAGCTAAAAAAAAAACCATTTGATAGGAAATCTCGTTGAAACTCTGGTCCGAATTTTAGATCTTGTCTTGCTATATTTTCGGTGATATGATTTGAGGAATTTAGGGTTTTTGTAAGCTCTAGAATTTCATATAAAATAAGTCATCATGGAAGTCTCACAATAATTTGTTCACTACGAAGTGTTAGAAGCTAAAAAAAAACATATGAGAAGAAAGGGTCTGAACCGCAAGTCTGAATTTCAGATCTTGTCTTGCTATATTTTAGGATATATGATCTAAGGAAGTTAAGCTTTTTGAAGACTCCAAAATTGCATCTTAAACAAGTGACCTTGGGAAAATCGGCATAACTTTCTCTCTAGGCATCAGATTGAAATTTCATAAGTAGTTACAGAAAGATGACAGACTGTAGTTTCCTATTTATATTTTTCAAATTCGAAGTTCAAAATAGTGACACGTGGCACTTCATACAAGTTCGCTCTTCTAAAAAGGTATATAATTAGGCCATCTTGGGAGATTGTACATAACGCTTTCTTGGAGAATCCGATTTCGAATAGACTGGTGGCATTGGAAAGAGGACACTGAGGGCTACTGCAGGTTGTGATTTCAGAGTTAGAAAATTCAAAATTATAGAGTCACATTCGCTTCAAGATTGAGTTCCTAAAATAAAAAAAAGGGAATACGAGGAAGTTTGATGGCAATGATCCCGTAAATTGGATACTACAGATGGAGCAATATTTTGATCTACATGAGGTGCAACTGTTACAAGAGGTACGTATTGCATCTTCATATTTAGAACTTGATCAATTTTTATGGTATAAAGGGTTGTGTTCTCGTAAAGCACTTGTCACTTGGTCAATTTTCACGGAAGCAATGATAGCACATTATGAGGATACAAAGAGTAACACCTTCTTTAGCTAATTGACAAATCTCAAACAAAAGGGTTCAATGGTAGAGCACATTGAGGATTTCAAAAAATTGAATATAAGAGTAAATTATATTTTAGAGAAGAAAAGGATTGATGTTTTCATAGGGACTTTAAAGGATAACATTCAACATGAGGTTCATCTTTGGGAACCTGATTTATAGGAGAAGGCATTCAAGTTGGCAAGAAAAATTGAAAGCGGAATTATGGAAACAAGGAATTACCACTCACAACTATAAAAATGGAAGTTTTTTTTCTTCTAGAATTCCACAACCTACAAGGTTTACATGACAATAATTGGAAGATAAAAGAGAAAAAGGACTTTGTTATATTTTTGATAGCACATACACAAAAACATTGAAGCCCCCACAAAGGCGATCTATGATGGTGTTCAAGCTTGTTTTCAACATTTCATTTCTTCCAATGTTTGATCTTCATAATAATGCCACATCATTAGAGATATTGATGTCGATGATGTTAAAAACAAAAACGACAACAACAATAAAAATAATCTAATATTAAGGTTAGGGCCAAGCGAAACATTGAATTAGTGAATGCGAGTGCTTCTATTTCAACTATGTTCTAACATTGCACCTCTTCAATAATAACTTAATGATATTAAATGACCCCAAATAATAATACTAACAATATCTCTATCCTTGAGACTAATTATGTTGTCTATGTATTTGCTATATATCTCCTCTTTCCTTTGTAAATTTTTCCATTTGTTTATTGAAATTTGGAAACTTGTTATCTCCTTCATTTTCAAAATGAAACTAGGGCTTCATTTTGGTTAAAATGTTTCATCCTCGTTTGATAAACTTAGTTAATCCCAAAAATGCTACTAGAAATAGGCTACTTTACAAGTAGTTTCATAGTGTCTCTTTGTTTAAGAGATTTTCTATTCATTCGCTAGGTTGCATTGTGGTTTTTGAGTCAATATCTTTGTTGTAGTATTTTAGTCAATCTTTTTATTTAGTTCTATAGGTCTCTACATTTTATTCAGTACATGTGGCTCTCCATGGGTTATTGTTAATGTGTTTTCATTTCACACATCAAAATGAGTGATTCTAAAACAAGAACCTTTTATTCAATTTTAATGTTCCAAATCTTATTGATGTAAGGCCAGTGAGGATGTTGCCTCTTTTTAAAAGAGTGAAGAAAAAGAAAGATATTAGAACAAAAGAAATTGATCTTTCTCATATTCTCAATAGATGTCCCTATACCTTAGGTTCATTCAACAATTTAGAGAATAAAAAACAAAGGTCATCTATCAAATATATTATTATTTTCCCCACTTATCTTTATTACTTACCTTTTCATCATTATTTCTATTATTTATGTTATTTATCTATTTATAAAGTTCATTATTTGAACATTTTTACTTTAATATTTTAACTTTTTACCTTAACCTTTTTATTTATTTTTACCTTTATTCCCTTTCTCCATAAGTTTTGTAGGTTTGTATTTCCCTAGTCTACATGAAGGAATATTTGGCATTTTCTCTTACAATTGAATTTTATTCCATATTTGAACAATGTTGAATTTGGGTAATCTTTTGAACTATTGAGCTCCATTTTGTCTTGATTGGGTGAATCTACTTATTGTTTATAGATTTTTCTACTTTTGCTCAAGTTAAATTGAGAGTTGGGATGTAGCTCTCTTCCGGATCAAACATTCTTGTCAGTGCCTTCTCTTCCTGATCAAACATTCGTTTGTTTATGTGTAATTAAGTCAAACATGTAAACAGTTTTGTCCTTTTATTGTCGTGTGAATGGCTATGGTTTGAGCAGAAGACCGTCATAAATTACGAAAATGTCCCACCTATGGACAGATACGAATGGCTATGATCTAAAACCGTTAAGTGTAGAAACGACCCATTTAATTAATCATGGAAATGCTCTATCCACTTTTCCACACCACGGAAGAAGAAAGAAACAGTGTAATGTGGAAAACTGAAAGGCGTCGACATTATATCTTGAAGGCAAAAATAAAATGCCATCTTTCTTACCAATTTTCCCTTTTAATCCATGAAAGATACGGAAGTAGCGCTTTACATTCAACGTCGTCGGAACTGATTTGAATCAATCACTCGGACCTGACGGAAGTTTGTTGAAGGCTGTGCTACTAATTAATCTTTGAGCAGGTACTACTGACACCTTGTTAGTATTCAAGGGGCCAGCCACGTTGATATATTTGTGACCTACTCCTCCACTTGAGCCAGAAGGAAGTTTGTTGATTTTCAATGTTTTCCATATACGGCCCAATGAGTTGATGCTACTCCTCCACTTTGAACCGATATATCTCCAATTTCATGATCTCCATCAACCACTCTTGATAACCGCTGATTATTCGGGTCCATGTGGAACTCTGAATTAAGACCTCTGGATATTCACTGGGTGATACTGTTGCCACCAGGATTCGGCCCAGAAGGTGCGACGTCCACCTCCGAGATAAGAAGATTGGGATGATCAGATGGAATTTTATGAGTTTTCGCGTTTATACCATCCCCTAAGGGACCGTTCTGGAACTGTAAATTAAGACCTTCGGATATTGACTGGGTGACACTGTTGCCACCCGGATTCGGCCCAGAATGTGCGACTTCCACCTCCTCGATAAGAAGATTGGGATGATCAGATGGAATTTTATGAGTTTTCGCGCTTATACCATCCCCTAAGGGACCGTTCTGGAACTGTAAATTAAGACCTTCGGATATTGACTGGGTGACACTGTTACCACCCGGATTCGGCCCAGAATGTGCGACTTCCACCTCCTCGATAAGAAGATTGGGATGATCAGATGGAATTTTATGAGTTTTCGCGCTTATACCATCCCCTAAGGGACCGTTCTGGAACTGTAAATTAAGACCTTCGGATATACTGTTGCCACCCGGATTCGGCCCAGAATGTGCGACTTCCACCTCCTCGATAAGAAGATTGGGATGATCAGATGGATTTTTAGGAGTTTTCGAGCTTATACTATCCCCTAATGGACCTTTCTGGAACTGTAAATTAAGACCTTCGGATATTGACTGGGTGACACTGTTGCCACCCGGATTCGGCCCAGAAGGTGCGACGTCCACCTCCTCGATAAGAATATTGAAATGATCAGATGGATTTTTACGGCTTATTCTATCCCCCTTCAGGACTCTGCCTGCGTGAACTGGACCATCATTCAATACTAGCGCTGCTACTGAAATAAAGAAGAACGGTACCAACAATCTGGCCGCTGTCTTCATGATTGATCTTTGATAAAACAAAACTTGAAGGTTAATGATAATATCACTGCAGGTGACAGTCACGCAAATCGAATGTAACAATGAGCCTAATATGTTATGTTGAATCGAATGTAACAAAACAGGAAGGTTATAAATTGCAATAGGAATGCAACCAGAGCATTGTATATATATACAAAGGGGTGAGCGCAGGTCTGGGAAAGGAGAGATCATTATTTTCAGCTTGAATAGCGGACCAAATCAACAACCACGGCTAAGTCAAATCCTAGGAAAACCTGAAATCTTTTTTGTAAGGGCTGGCTATCCGCACCCAGCGACTTGGGCAAACTTTTGCATTCTTTGATTGCAGAGTTTGACGAGGAGTCGTCAAATGCCCGGGCGTGTCAAAGGCTGACTTGTAGGCGCGTACGCAGATGCCGCGTATATTTGGATAATTTTATGATGGGGAAATTTGACTCTTCTTACAAAATTTCCATAAATTAGTGGAAAATCTACAGTCCGCTTTTCACTCTCGGCTGGATTCTTAACATTTCGCTGCTTCCAAAACGACAGAGTTAGTCATGGGCGACCCGCCCGTGGTTATGTACTGGGCTTAGTCTAATTAATTTATGTAATCTTTTTTGCAGTTGTCTATAATGCGATTTTTTGAAAGTTTTTCCGGTGATTTTTTGCAGTTGTCTATAATGCGATTTTTTGAAAGTTTTTCCAGGGGTTTTTCAGGGTGCTGAATCCAAATATGTAGTTAAAAAATCATTTTAACTGCAAAAAATCAAGATTTAACCTCAATTTCCAAAAAGTCGCATTATAGACAACTCCATACTTTTTGAGATCATGAGTTAGGTAAAGACTACCCGTAGAGGAAGTGTCGGAGTTGACAGTGGAAAGGGGAAAATTTTAAAGGGTGTTCGAGAAGACTTGGCCTTAAGAACGAGAAGATTTCACTTAAAAGAGTTGTTCGTTAGTAGGAAAGTTCAATTGGGGATACCACATATTATATATCCTCATATATTCTTAAGCAACATGTTTCTCGTATATTGTTAATCAACATGTTTCTCTAAACGAAAGGTTGGTTCTCTTTGTTTCAAAGATTGATATGTTTCGAAAACACTTAGATTATGAATTCTCTTGTTTCAAAGATTGATATATTTTGAAAACAATTAGATTATAATAATGATCACTTGATATGTGCATGGATAGGTCTTTATCTTAAATGCATTTTTGAGTAGTTTTTGTTATGGCAAGAAGAAGAATAAAAGAAAAGTCTCTAAATTGAAGGTTGATTCTCTTTGCTTTAAAGATTGATATGTTTTGAAAAGATTTCGATTATGAATTCTCTTTGTTTCAAAGATTGATATGTTTTGAAAAGATTTAGATTATAACAACGATCACTTGATATGTGTATAAATAGGTCTTCATGTTAAATGTATTTTTAAGTAGTTTTGGTTATAGTAAGAAGAAGAATAAAATGAAAGTGTTACCGCACTAGAACTAACAACAACAATTATCACTTAAATATGTGTAAGAGAAATAAGACTCTCCACAATAGAAAGCTTTTGAGAAAAAGAAATAATTGAAGAAAACTTTGCAAGCCTTGCAAGGTATCTCAAAGTCAAAAAATGAATTAGCCTTTCATTCCTTAAGGCTATAGAAAAGAAAAGAGGCTACAGAAAATGAAATAACTTTAGTCCATGAGAATCAATGCAAAGTTTCATGAGGACATGAAACATCTTCAGTTGGGGGAAATGTTGGCCCTCCAAAATGTCATATTTTTCACTCTCTTTTTTTCACTTCCCTTTGGTTTTTACCATATTATACAACTCCAAAACCTTACATTGACACCATTTTCATGATTATATATGGGTTAGACTTATTATCTTCCAAAGCGTGTATTTTAGTATTTTGAGTGAATTTATGGTTAAATATTAGAAAAATAATATGTATTCACTTATATCTAAAAGTTGGATGAGTTTTGTGTTGTTTGCATGCATATTAGAAGATTCCATCAAAGTCATATTTGAACACTAAGCCTAAAATTCAAATTTCCTCTTGAAACTCTTGAAGATTTTAGGAATACTTGAAAGATCATTATTCAAGCACATTTCATGAAGAAGAACGATTGAAGTTTTGATAAGATTTCTTATTAAATACTTTTTATATTTGAGAGGGTTTGTAGAAATTTCACTTGCTAGATTTTTGCACGTGGTTGTAACCACATGAGATATTTATTGGATATATGAGAGATTTGTATATCTACATTTATTAATTAGTTATCTTATTTTTTTTATAAATAACGGTGCTTTCTCCATTGAGAGGAGAGGAAGGGAGAAGAAATTTAGAATTTGTAATTGGACTAATTGAAGAGATATCTCTGTACCTATGTTGCTCCAAGCTAATTTCATTTAATATATGATGTTATTCTAATTTTCATCTTCTAGTGTGCTTGTTGAAGCATTAGAGTGGCCCTCTTTTCCAAGCATATTCACTCTTTCTTTCATTATTCATAGACTAGATTTCAATGTCATGCATAGACTAGATTTTAATCATTTTCACACATTAGATTTACATGTTTTCCTGGAATAAGTTTACATGTTTTCTGGGAATAAGTTTATATCTTTTCATAAAACTAGATTTCATATGTTTTTTACATTAAATTTATAAGCTTTCATAGATTAACTTTACTCGCTTTTCATAGACTAAGTTTTCATGATTTCATAGATTAAGTTTCCATGATTTCATAGATAATATTTACATGCTTTGATAGACAAACTTTCCATGCTTTCATAGATAAGATTTACCTTCTTTCATATATTAATTTTCCAACACTCAAATTAAATTTGCATCAATTTCCTAGTTCATATTTTAATTAGTTTCCTAAATTAAAATTTCATTTCATGTCAATTTACATGTGGTAGAATTAGAAAATAAATCCTTGCATATATTTTGTTGTGCACTTCATAAGTTCACAAACCTAGATTAAAAACTTAACGTAATGGAATTTAAAGCACAATTAAATTGACTGACTGCCAAGTTTCTTTAAAGCTCAGGAAGGATATGATGGAAGAGCTTATGTATGCCCTCATATTTCATTGAATATGTATCAGAGGCCTAGGCAGAGGCTTTATATAATCCAGGATTTGTCACTAGGCACAGGGTTAGAATTCCTTGAAGCACAAATAATAGGATATGAAGAGGAAATTGTGTGATCTTATTAAACCCTTTGATCAAGCATAATGAACAAACACTTGAGCCAGAGAGATTTGGACCATTGGAGGATAAGCGTTCCTGATAATTGGATGACCCCTTGTGCAATATCAATGAATGATCTAGAGGGAGCACTAAGAGGAACACTCAGGGTCGATTATCTAGGATGAGGTGGAAGTTGGGCCACTATCAATGCTTGGTAGAACCTGTAGTATCATTGTAGACATTTTTAGGCCGGGGAACTATGCCAAAGCATCTAAAGTAACATTTTGATTTTAAATGGATGATCAATGCATTAAACCTTTAAGCAGGCATAATTTCTAAGTATTTCTGAGAAAATTTAAGGGTTTATTTTCGTTCCTAACATAATTAATCTTTAAATTGATTTGAAAAGCACAAGTAAAGAAGGTATATAACTGGACAAACATTCATATTGAACATTTAATTCATCATATACAACATGCGCGTGTAGAAGTTTTCTACATCCAAATAGAACACATTCAAGAGATGGAAGAAAGCAATAATTAAATATTTAGAGGAATTAACTAAGACAAACAGTTCAATTAATTAATCTTTTTTAATGATAGTAACTTTGTAGGGGCTTTCAGGGAGATTGATATTCAATGTAGCCTTTTCCAATCTTCTATGTTACTTTGAACATGTGCAGAAATAAATATGAAAACATAATTGATAATAAGACAAACTCACATAGGTACACAAGTTGTTAAGAATGAATCCAGAATCGTTCAATTATCTTCAAAAATAGATTTGAACATTACAAGCATGTCATTGGTACATTACATGGGTTCAACCCTGACTTCTTTGATATACCAAATACTTATAGATCGAAATTTAAAAATAACTTAAGTCTAAGCCATTCTTTTTACAAAATGAGATAATATCTGAAATTGTTTTTTATTTACAAAAGTAGAAATGGAAAATATCTATTATAAACTAATTTTAATAATCAACACATAATTTTAGGGTGTTGTTTGATGATTTTTGTCTTTGACTGATTTTCTGCTTTCTACTCATATTTCTTAGCTTACAACCCCTCTTTTTATTGTGACTGGTCACTGAATTCCTTGCATTCATTTTACTCAATGAGTTCATGTAACATGTCCTATCTCTTTTCATCTAGGATAGGAAATTTTGTTACCCTCCTATATGCCTCATCTACTTCTGTTTATTTTTCAAAAGTAGGCCTAGTGATGAACAAATGACTAACTTCATGCTGAATGAGAAGCTCATACTCTAGGCCTTCTGGGAAAATTTGGTTTTATTTGTTGCTATCTTGTGCAATTTGTACTAATAGTATTCTAATGGAATCAATTGGCCAGTAGAATGTCTTAGAGCTGGAAGTCGCTTTTGCTGTAGAGTATTAAATTTCCTGTGAAAATTTCTGATTTAGGCTTCAATTTATTTCTAACTGTAACATCAATTTTTTCTTTGTCAAAAATCTTCTTACCTCTATGGTAGTATCATTTTTGTCCTCAATTCCAAATTCTTCTAATTCTTCTTTAGTTTTAGCATTCAGTACTTTAATTATTTTATTTGCTTCTCCATGCATATGCTCCAAATCTTCTTTGATTCCTATGATGACTTCCTTTGATCTATCCACCAAATCATCCTCTTCAAAAATAATCTGAATTGATGTCTAGAGTTTAGTCATGGTGGAATTGATATCAATCCAAATTTTCTCTATTGCCTCTACCAATGTCTATGTAAACGGTGACTCATTTTCTTATTTCTTTATCTGCCTCGTTAACCTAAAATTCTTCTGAACTTCAACGAGATATGTGTTGTCAGCCCTTATCTTGGCATTTTGAACTTTCTTGAGTAAAGTTTTGAGTTTTTCAATTTCA
>APFE031476425.1:0-24115 GCA_000404065.3 Pinus taeda | reverse complement strand
CTACCTAAGAGTCTTGAATCGAGCCATTATTTCCTATTTATCAATAACTGAATCTCAATTAAAAATAAATAAAAAATTATTCGCCTTTTACTATGGTCAAATGAATGAAAACAACATCGAAGTACAATTTGAAATTTGTTTGTTCGTACTAAATCCAAGATACAAAATAATATCAATTGAGGCCCATTTGTATTAGCTTTTTGAGAGGATTACATTTTGAATCTCAAAACATGGCTCTATCATATGTGCATCCTACACATGTATATTTTTTAAGCTGATACAAATCAAAACATTGACTGCACATTTAATCTTGAAGATCAATCAACTCCATAGTGATTATAAATTCCAAATATGGTTTCTATCAATTTACTTCTACACTCTATGGTAATACTCTCTATTATTGTTAGTATAGTTAATATTGGTATAGTATATTTGTTTATAAGATTTATCAAAGTTTCTTCAGCTCAAATTACAACTCTAACAAAATAAATTACAATAAAGAAATCGACATTTTAAATTAGTTTTGGTATAAAACAATTGTTTATTTGAGGTTGATTTCCATTATCACTAAGCACATGATGAGATCATTGAAACCACTTCATGAGCAGCTTCAAATGAACAAGAAGACTTATTACTTTTGTTACACTATAGTTTGTGGCCATCTTTAAACCACCGTGAGAGAGCACTTCCATTTTACAAAAGATATCAGCGTCTAATATTATTTTGAGCTAAGTTTCAAAGTTGGTGGTCATGTTTAAACCACTTCCAATAGAAGACTTCAACTTTTGCTACTCATTTGGTTTGTGGTATTATTTAAACCACCATATTCAAAGAGCATGTCCAACCATTAGCTATTATTCACCTTTATATATCAACTCTTTCTTGGACTCAAATACACCCCTTTAGATCAAAAGAAGAATATTAGACTCACATACACCATTTTAAATTAAAGTAAAAATGTTAGAAACATAATCCTTACATATTATATTTATTCACTTAGGGAAAAAATATCCTCAAATATTATATTTATTCACTTGTAAAAATGGTAAAAAAATCAAAAAAAAAAAATATGAAAAACCATTTTTAAAATATATAACAAAATATCATAAAATTATATTTACATATGTATAATTTGAATACTATAAATAACACAATTACGTATCCCTCATCCATTTTTGATATCTATTTTTCACGCATTTCTTAACAAATTCTATAACAATCTCCATTTTTGTTTTCGAAAAGTCTATATTTTTTTTTAAGATTATAAGCCTAATCTTCATAATCTATAGTTATTTATTTTTAGATTACGAGTACAGTGCCCATAAACTAGCTATTGATTTTTTTGTTCTTTATTTATTTATTGAAATTTGTTTCACAAACTATAGTTTTTTTTTTATTAAAATTGGTTTTTCCTCTTAATATTTTTGTTATTCTTCGTTTTATTAAAATTTGTTTTTAGGCTTCATATTTTTGTTTTATTATGAAAGCAGTCTTTATAAACTATAATTCATCTTGATAAAACATAGTTTTTTATTTTTTTAATTGAAATTTATTTTTAAAATTAGATATAGCCATAGTTTTTCTTTATTAAATATTTCTAGTTTTATATAAACTTAAATATACATTTTCGATTTGAGACCTCTTTTCAAACCTCACACATGTTATTATATTTCACACCACACACGTACGCATTTACTATTTTTGGATCTCTTTTCAAACCTCTCACATGCTATTATATTTCATGCTTCGCCCATGTTATTATATTTCATATTTATGGTTTGATTTCCTATGCAAAACTAAAAGTATGGATTATTAAGGTTTGTTTTTAAATTATAAATATGGATTATTTGTTATAGTTCAAAATAAATTTAACTCTACAAGTGAATCGATTATTTATTAAATGAAATTTTCAAGTATTTATACAATTTGAGATAGTTGCTAGATTACAAATGGTTGAGTGGTAGTTTTGCTAACTACTGTAAATTAATTCTAAATTAATATTTTGCAATATTTCGAAAGATTAGTTAACATCCCTCTTAATCCGAAGGGATATCTAACATGCCAAATAAATTCTGAATTTTTCGAACTTTTCTCGTCTTAGTGCTTTGGTGAATATATCTGCTATCTGTTTTGAAGTAGGATAATGTGTCAGATGAATAACTTTGGCCTGTACATAATGTTGAATCAAGTGATACTTCGTGTTAATGTGCTTGCTTCGATCATGAAACTTTGGATTCTTGTCCAACTAAATTGTCAAAGAATTATCAACAAATAAAGGAGTTGAATCTTTCTGCTTCTCCTGCAAGTCTTCAAGTATCTTGTGAAGCCAAATGATTTCTTTTGTGGCTTGAGTTGCTACAACATATTTGGCTTTGGTGGTAGAATCAGCAAGCATAGATTGCTTGTGTGACCTCTAGCTAATGGTTGTTGATCCCAGATTGATAAAATAACCAAAAGTAGAGACCCCATTCTCCATATCACCATCAAATTTAGAATGTGAATATCTAGTGAGATGGAAATCTGTAACTTTGGAGTATTTGATGCCAAAAGATTGAGTGCCCTTCAAGTATTTCATCACTCTTTTTGCTGCATTCCAATGACCTTCATAGGGTTGATGCATGAACTTGGAAAGATCCCTATAATAAAAGTGTTGGGTGTGTGTTATATTCTTTCCACGACTAGTTCTAGGCGCGAAGCCGGGGGGTTAGATGGGGGGCAGTCAATGCCCCCTTCGGTGCACCAGATGCAATGGGGGGGTCATAGGGGGAGCAGCAGCCCCCCCTATCGGGGGGTTTGAAGAGGGGTTGTCACTCCCTTGCACGGGGTCTGGGGTAGTGCCCCGAGAAATTTTTCTTAAACCCTATATTAGGTGGGCAAACCTAGATATGGTTTTATGCATGGATTTCGCACATGTTTTTGGGCATGATGGCTTTCTGCCCATTGTATTTTGTAGATTCGGTCAAGGGAACTATGGTTATGTCCTAATTATCTAAAGTTAATGACTAAGGTTTATGGATTTTTTGACATGTATATATATGTATTGTAACATTGAAAGGTATACAATGAAAAATCAATCTGGTAATCTCGGTTTTGGGCTCTAGGGGAAAATATCTCTGTATTTGTTTTGTGTTTCTCACCGTTGTATATTTTCTTTTTGTTAAGAATTTGTTTGCAGGTAATTTTTGTATAGGGTTGAAACCTACAAAAAGTAATGTCAGGTCTAGTAGTGGTTAAAAAAATTAAACTTCCAACAAGTAGTTTATACTTTTTTGGATCATCAAATGGATTTCCTTCAATGGAAGTAAGTTTCAAATTATGCTCTGTAGGAGTAGAAACAGGGTTACAATCCTACATTCCAAACTTGTTTAATATATGTCCAACATACTTCTTCTCAAAAATGACAATGTTTTTGGGTTGTTGAGCAACTTCAATTCCAAAATAATAATGCAACAGACCCAAATCTATCATCTCAAATATTTTATGCAGCTCCCATTTAATAGATGCTATATAACTATCATTATTCCCTGTAATCATCAAATCATCAATGTAGAAAACTATATATACAACATATTTTCCAATCATTTTGACAAATAAAATTGCATCATCTAGGTCAAAAAATTTGTAATTCAGCTTAAGAAGGTGTTCAATTAACTTTTCATACCAAGCACGGGATGCTTGTTTTTTTCCATATAATTCTTTGACCAATTTGCATACCTTATTTTCTTTTCCTTTGACAACAAAACCCTCAAGTTGAAACATGTATACATCTTATTTCAAATCTCCATTCAAAAAAGTTGATTTCACATCCATATGATCTTCCATCCTTTTTGTGCAAGATGAGAAAACAAAGTTTTGATTGTGCCCCATTTCATTGTAGGAGCAAAAGTCTGTGTATAATCAACACCTTCCTTCTCAGCATAGCCTTTAGCTACAAGTATAGCCTTGTAATTGTCAAGTGAACCATCTCCTTTATACTTGAATTTATAGACCCATTTACAACCAATAAGTTTGATGCCAACAAGAGGATCCACCAACCTCCATGTGTCATTTTTTGAAAGGCATCAAATTCTTTCTTCATTGCATCCTTCTGTTCATCACATTGATTAGTAGCTTATTCAAAACAATTAGGTTCACTAATTGTGGAATAATTACAATCATGAGAAACATTACCTGTAGAAGAAATGTATGTCTCAAAATCATCATATTTTCTAAGAAATTTACGAATACGAGTGGATATTCTCAAATATTACTGAGGTGGTTGTGTAGGCTACTCATCTTGAAGTGCAGGTTCTTGAGGAACACTTTCAGATTCCATAGAAACAATATTATCTCCCAAATTTTTCTTAGCAGGAATATCTTCACGAATTAAAGATGGAAAACCCACATACTGATCTAGAATGGGAATTCCCCCCTCAGTATATGGAACTATATTTTCATATTGAAAGTAAAAATTCTTGGATGAATTTTTCTCTAAATGAGCAAGTTGTCTATAAATAGTAGAGAAATCTCCTGCATATTCTAAAAAAAGACATCTCTAGAAAGAATAAATTTTCGGTTTTCTTCATCATATAATCTATATGCTTTTGAAGTAATGGAATACCCCAGAAAAATATGTTTTCAACTTCTCGCATTTAATTTGTTTCTTTGATGCTTAGGAATAAGTGCATAACAAGTAAATCCAAAAATTTTAAAATGTTGAAATTTTGGTAACCTGTTGTACAAAACCTCATATTGTGATTTGTTGTTCAGGACAGAAGAAGGACATCTATTTTTAATATACATTGCGCAGGTTACTACCTCTCCCCAAAACATTAATTTAACATTTTTGAAAAACATCGTTGATCTAACCATGTTAAGAAAAATCCTATTCAGCCTTTTTGCAACCCTGTTTTGTTGTGGATTATATGGAACAGTAGTTTGGTGTTTTATGCCATTATCTATTAAATATTGTTCAAAATATTTTGAAGTATATTCACCTCCGTTATGGTCAGTCCTTAAAATACCAATAATCTGTTCATTTTCATTTGTAACCATAACATGAAATGTTTTGAACATATCAAAAACTTGTGACTTTTCCTTCAAAAGATAAACCCAACACATCCTTAAATAGTCATCAATAAAGGTGAGTATATATTTATTTGCATTTTTAGTTGGCACAAGAATAAGTCCACACAAATCGGAATGTATGAGACCTAATTTTCTGGAAGATCCAGAAACAGAATTATGAAATGGTTGTTTATTGTGTTTCCCCAATATGCAAGCATCACACGGTGTCAGATTTCTTGTAATAGTGAGAAGACTTTTAATGCCTTTCTCCTTCATAATTATGATGTTGTTATAGTTGATGTGACCAAATCTAGAATGCCATAATAAACTTGAAGATAAAAGATTATCTTATTGCACTGACATTGTTGAATTTCTAGCAGATAGTGCAATAGATGAATTACTATTCAATTTAAATAGTGTACCTTCTTCAACACCGATCATAACTACGAAATTATCACTTTCTCTACAAATTTTAATTGTGCCATCAAAAATATTGATTGAATGTCCTTGTTGTCTAATATGAATGAGTGACATTAATTTCCTATGAAATTGGGGAATATAAAGAACATCCTTGATCCGGATATCTTCATCTACCAGAACTTACCAAGATCTTTTACTTCCATGATTTTAGTATAATTGCATATAAAAGAATATGAAAAGCCACATGTGCATGCTTCAAAGCATATGAAACATAATGATGATCAACAAATCAAAGGACACAAACACATTGAGAACAAAGTTCACCTAGTGTGTGCTACATCTTTGGGCACTGCTCAACAGTAGGGAGACCTTCTTTATTAAGTGGCATCAAAGAAATCATCTACAAGAAACTTTACAAAAATGACAATTATACCTCCAATCTGGATGATGGCCTGAAAATGGAGAGCTACGCTGGAGAAACGGACATCACAGATGGATTCATGGCACAAAAATGTGCAAAATTGACTATAAACTTATCCAATCCTGACTCTGGCACCTTTGTCCCTCTAAGGGAATCTTTTCAACTTTTGATTGATACCCTCGTTCAGGGTTTCGCACCTTTGGATCGCTCTTGGTTTTGCACCTTCTTCCCTCCACCAGTCTGGTCCGATGGGAAAATGAGTGGGTTTAAATATATTTCTTTGGGTGGATTGGCCAAAGCATGGGCCATTGTCACAACAGTGGTGGGGTTGGTTTGGTCATCTGAGGTTCCGGTTTTGAATCCCCCACCTCCCATATAAGTCCAATTATTTTTTATACATTACAATGTTTAGATGTAAATGGTTTGGTGTGGTCACAATGTGATTGTCAGTTATGATCTTGCGGTCATAGGAGTTAGCACTACTAGTCGTAGTATATGTTTGGCATTTGTTGGAATGATAGAAATCGTTGATCCCGTGGCAGTTACGTATGGCACTGTTTCATTTTTAATATAGTGGTTTCAGTCGAGGGTTGGGTGGGTTTGTCGGGGACGGCCCGCCACGTTCTCCAATATATGTTATATAATACGATCATTGAGCGGTGGCAGCCCGCCGCCTCTATTTTTTTATATTTTTTTATATTAAGATACATTAGTAAAAAACCACTGACCGAAAAATAAGGGATATCAGACAAATTAATCATCTGAAAATTTCACCCTTTTCGGTGGCCGAATTCTGTGCGTTGAGATTCTTCCAAATTATCACCTCGTTAACAATGCCACTTGGCCAAGTTTGACCCAAACTTTGACAAGCCATAACTTGTGCATACAAAATTAGATTTGAGTGTCGTTTACAGTATTCGAATCAAGGTGACAAGAACTACAACTTGGCCATGTCTTTACTTCCATATGATTGAATTTATTTTTGATCTATTCTAAGATCTCTTTGACTTTTGAGCATATTTGGAGTCACCTGGATCATTCCTCCCCATTGAGGAGCTTTTGGTCCTCCAAAAGCATGAATATAATCTACAACTATTATGTTATATTTCCTGCATGACAAGTGTCCTGACAGATCACACTTCTTTCTCCTTCACACTTGTTCTTCAGAGGCATAAGTGATGAATCAACACCTGCATCCTCTGCAAACCTGTAGTACATCTTTGCAAACTACATGCTCAATTACATGACCAATAGCGACCCAATAATCCCCATACTTTCCAAGAGTTTATAAGATACATTCTTTGGTCAAGTTTATATTAGAATAGAAACCAATACCCTAGCTATCAATAAAAGTCCAAAACATTATCCTTGCTTTAATAAGCGATGGAAAACACATCATCACTTTTGCAATTTAAATTGCAACACATGATTTACAAAATGGCCATGACAAACTACTGTGTCTAGTAAAAACATCTCTTACTTAACAAAATGGATCACTAGGAGTGTGGTAGGTTTTCTTGTTGAACATCTTCACCAACTGGTTTCTGCATGGGCACTTTGTCCTTAAGACGCTTCTCTGGATGGACCCTCCAACATGTGACTCTTTGATGTCCACCTCTATTGCAATGACTGCAAAAAGTCTTATTCCTCCAAACCTGCTTAACCATCTTCTTTTGTTGATGTGGAGAAGGCCTTTCACACCTCATCCTTCTTCTTTCTACCATTCTCTTCCAGCACTCAATAACCACATGGTTATGTAAACCATAAACCTTACATGGTTTTCTACTCCATGATTTATGTTCATCATTAAAAATATGCTTATAATCAAAATGAACTCTAGAATATTGAGACTATTTATACCTCTCTTGACTATCCCTCGTGCGATCTTGGTGATGAGAGATTTCTTTAGCTCTCCCTCTGCAATGTGTACTGTCATGGGAGTATCGTGATGCGTCCTAATCATCCTCTTTCTCTTATGGCTTCGACAATTCCTTGGAAGCTTCTGCGACCCTTGAGCACTCTTCTTCAGTTTACCTCAAACCTAAAAAACGAGGTCTTTGTACGACCTCCAAAGGTTGAATCATCCCTAGGCCATTAACACCAATTCCTCCACCTTTATACCCCAGCTTGGTAAGGAGTCTCATGCGCATTCCTGAAATTGGTACCTCCATGTTTCCAATAGAAATAATATCATGTGAAGATGAAACCAAAGAATGATCAAAATTGTTTGCCGCAGTTGTTGATTCTGAAACAGGTGATGATGGATTCGCTAAGACTTCATTACGCTTCAACTCTTCCAAGGCCTCTTCCATGACTCGTAGCTAAAGTTGCAATATCTACTTCTCCTCTTTCTCTTCTCGTGTAAGTCTCCTCAATTCAGAATTTTCTGCTTGAAGGATCTGATTGATTTCCTCATCTAAATGATGAGAAGATGATGAAGAAGATGAATGTACACTCGAGGGGGTAGATGGGGCATCCTCCTCTGCTCTTTCTTTCTCCCATTCCTCTCTTGCCATTTTTTTCTCGTAATCTTCATACATTATATCCATCATTTGTTCCATTTTGAGGAGTTCCTCATAGAGATCTCTATTTTTCTCCATTTCCTTTCTTGTTGCACATTTTATCATTCACACTCACAATTCACATCAGGGAGAAGACCACTCTGATACCAAAATTGATCCAGATATCTTTAGCTACCAAAAATAACCAAGATATTTTACTTCTATTATGTTAGCAGAATTGCATATAAAAGAGTATGAAAAGCCACATGTGCATGCTTTAAAGAAGATGAACATAATGATGAACAACAAATCAAAGGACACAAACACATTGATAACAGAGTTCACCCAGTGTGCGCTATGTCTTCAGGCCCTGCCCAACAGTGGGGAAGTTTTATTTCATCAAGTGGCATCAAAGAAGTGAGTTTCAATCGGATATACAAAAAGTACCCTTATACCTCCAATCTAGATGATGCCCTGAAAATGGAGATACCATCTAGAGAAACAAACACACAAATGGATTCCTGGCACAAAAACATGCAAAATCAACTATAAATTTGTCCAATTATGACTCTGGCTCCTCTGGCCCTCTAAGGAAATCTTTTCAGCATTTGATTCATAGTCGCGCTCATGGTTCCACACCTCAAGGCCACTCCTGGTTTCACGCCCTCCATCCTCCGTCGATCAAGTCCACTATGAAATTGAGTGGGTTTAAATATATTTCTTTGAGTGGATTGGTCAAGGTGTGGGTTGTTGACCCAGTGGTGGTAGAGTCGATTTGGTGGGCAGAGGTTCCAGTTTCGAATCCCCCACATCCCATATAATTCTGATTTTTTTTATACATTGCAATGTTTGGTTATAAATGGTTAATTGTGGTCGCAATGTGATTGGATGTTATGATCTGGCGGTCATAAGAGTTAGCACCGACGGTCACAATATATATTTGGTGTTTGTTGGAACGACGGTAACCGTTGATCTTGCGGCGATTACTTATGGAATTGTTTCAAGTTTAATATACTAGTTCCGGTTGGGGCTTGGGCTGGTTTGTCGAGGGTCGATTTCCGACCCCATCTAATATATGTTTTATAATACTCTCATTGAGGGGTGGTGGCGCACCACCCCTAGTTTTTATATTTTTTTGAATTTGTTATATTAAGACACATTAGTGAAAAATCGTTGACCGTAAAATGAGGGATATTAGACAAATTAACGATCTAATAAATTCACCCTTTCCGGTGGCTGAATTATATGCACTAGGATTCTACTAATTTGTTGCCTTGTTAAGACTGCCACTTGGCTAAGCTTGACCTGAACTTTGACCAGTGATAACCTGAGCATACGAACTCAGATATAAGTGTCGTTCACAACATTGGAATCATGGTGGTGAGCACTACAATCTTGTTCTAGTTTCACTTCTATATGAAGATTTTTATTTTTGAGCTATTATGAGCCCTCTTTGACTTTTGAGCATCTCTGGAGCCACCTTGATCAATCCTTCAATATGTAATCTGCTAAATGTGGAATTTTTAATCTAATTGATCTGATTCAAGGTGATTTAACTTCAGAATTATTAGCAAAATAAACAACTCCATCAACATTATCACTAAAGCTTTCAAAAATATCTTTCTGGAATGTCATATGACAAGCTTCCCCTGAATCTAAAATCCAACTATCCTCCCATGAATGCAGTATTAAAAAAATTTGCAATACTAAAATTGCAGTGAGAAACTATATAATGTGCTAATTCATTTGCTTTATTTTTATTAGAAGATAATTGCTATGTCTTGTCATTAACTGGCTCTTTCTTTTCGCTATTAATTTTCTCCCACCGAACCCTGCAATTAATTAAACTATGACCAATTTTTCCACACCTGTAACATCTGATATTTGATTTAGACTGAAATTTCTTGTGTCTGGTCATTTTGATGTCTATCACTCTAATTTTTGTAATTTTTATGCCCCTTGCCTCTAAATTTCCTTCTACCTTGGCCTCTGGGATTCTTGCCACCTTTGGCAGGATCATTTTGTGATTTATGTTCTTTTTGTGCATGGAACAAGGTTTATGTATTAGCAGTAGAGACAGATTCTTTATTCCCAAATATTTTTCTCTTTCTGTAATTTTATTTACTAATTTATCAAAAGTAATTTCCTTTAATTGTCCACTAGCTTGGAAAGATTCAAAGTAGTGATAATATGTAGGGTGTAGGGCTTTGATGAAGGAAGTCAACTATAAATCTACTTTAGCACATGTGGCTTCTATATCATGGAAAATAACTTTTATTTTAGAAGCCAATTTCATTGGATCATTGTCCTTCATTTCCATATTAAATAACTTCAATAAAAACTAAATAATCTCCAATTCTAAATGTGACTCGTAGAGTTCCCTTAAAATTTCTAATGTTGCATTTGATGTATTACATGAATGAGTGTATCTACTTACCTCTTCTAAAACTGATGTTGTAATCATAGCATAGGCTTTATTGTTCTTGATTTCCTAGAGGGCACGTTGTTTGTCATCATCTAGAGATTCTAGTGCAATTTATTTATCTTCCGCATCTTTCTTTCCTTAACAAACATCTTGCCACACATCGTTAAAGATTAATGTAACTCTCATACCACTGTTACATAAAAAACAAAATAAACTCCACAATTGAATCGATTGCTTATTAAGTAAAATCCTCAAATATTTATACAATCTGAAACAATGGTCAAATTATCACTAATCGAATAATAGTTTTGCTAACCGTTAAAAGTAATTCTAAACTAATAGTTTTTTCCTAGCTTAAATTTAAAACCATAATGACTGAATATTTACTCAACCGGTTATATATATACTCTAAAATTAATACCAGAACGACTTAATATATACTCAATTTGAAATTAAAATATCCTTTGGAAAAAAAGACATTGAAATTAAAATATATTGGATGAGTCCAATCAATTTAATCTATCACCATATGATATGATTAATATATATATATATATGATAGGATGAATATATATAGGAATTTTTTAGAATTTGATGAGAAATATTAGTTTTATTTCTGAAACAAGTGCTACATAGTAGCTAGTACTTCCCATTTAATTTAAATATAATTAAATTAAAGTAAAAAATAATAAAGAACTAAAATTGCATATATCCCGTCTTATAGCAATAAGACAATTGCATTTAAGCGGAGAAATATAGTAGTCTTTGATGCATCTATTATTTGTTATCTTTGTTTATGCTACCACTGAATGTAGTAGTAATCATTTTAGATATAGCTGCACTGTGAACTTGGTTTGTTTCTCAAGTTACCAATTTTCATATTCCCTATAAGTTATGTACTAATGATTGGACATTATTTTTTTAAATGTTATATATCCACTTTATGTTACATATAATCATCAATCTTCCTTCTATAAAATATCGTATATTATGACATAGAAGATCCTTTTCGTAAATTGTGGTCAATAATTTTATAATTATATGTTTTAATTATTTTTATCAAATAATTATGGTTAATAATATTTATTTTATTTTATTTAATTTAATTATTTTATGGTTGTTATATTTTACCAATTTATGTTGAAGTTTTTAAGTGCTTTTAATTTATCTAATAACAAAAACTTATTAATATTAACTTGAGTAACATAGTAGAACTCTAGTTACATATTTATACTTCAACTTTGACTCTTTCCTTAGACCTTTTTACAGTATTTTAATGTGATATGCATGAGTCTCGTTAAATGTTGGGTGTGAATACGGAAGATGGTCTAATAAATATGGTTAATGATCTCATAGTTTTTATACTATAATTAATTCAAGTTAGAGGGTTTTAGTGCTTTTAATTTCTTTAATAATTTTTTTTGTATACTTTCTATAATAAGTAATATTACGTGAGAATGTGAGAATTATGGTCAATGATTTCATGATTAAATGTTTTAATTATTTTGATCTTATAATTGTGGTCAATGATCTTATGATTATTATATTTGTATCTAACACAACTACATTAATAAATGTAGTTGATAAACGCCGATAGACCCATATCAAACACATATATCAATTATCAATCATATTAAGAATTAATGTTATTATCAGTAATATTATATAAATATAAGAACCATATTAATAATAGTTAACATTAATTATTACTATAAATTGAATAACAGAATAATAATAATAATAATAAATAAATAAAGATAATAACAACAATTATAATAATAATCATTTAACAAATTATATTAATAATCATTTAATAAATAATAATGAAGTAATTATGAAATAAACATTTAATAAAAATAAAACAACAACTTAAATGTGGTTGATAGGAAATTCAACTTTAAACACTCCCTTAGAACACACTTATTAAACACTAGCCTTTTCCAAAACACACCGAGACCGATGACAAAGGTTGCACCAATTCAAATCAACAAGATAATGATCATGACCATTCACGCTTTCCAACCAATCAATTCTCACATTGTTTTGCATTTTTGCATAACGTTGAAAAGAAAAAGGCAGTGAAATCTACAAACCATCTATTGATTTCACTCTTGATATATATGTCAAAGGAATAATATTAAACCCAAGGGATAAATATTATAAACCCAAGGTATTAAAACCCTAAGATAAATCTTATAACCCTAAAATAAACATGCTTGACCATGATTTACCATCATTGATTTTCATACTGAGATGATGTTTGTCACAATGTGACATTGGACCATGGTTAAACATGGTTGATTTTCATATTGAGATAATCTTTGACACATTGTGACATTGGACCATCATTGACCATGGATGACCATGATTGTAAACCCAAGCGATTTATATTAAACCCTAGGATTAATATTATAAACCCTATGAATAATATTATACCCTAGGAATATGAACCATATAAACCCAATTGATTGATATTATAAATTGAAGGGAATAATAAACCCAGGGGATTAATTCTATAACCCAAAGGAATAATATTATAAATGCAAGGTTATAAATCCTAAAGGGATTGACATTATAAACCCAAGGGATTAATACTAAACACCCAAGGGATTAAAAACCCAACTGATTTATAATATAAACCCAAGGGAGTAATATTTAACCCAAGTGGTTAATATTATAAACCCAAGGGAATAATATTAAACCCAAGTGGTTAATGTTATAAACCCAAGGTATATAAACACTAAGATAAATATTATAAACCCAAGAGATAAATATTGTAAACCCAAGGAATATAAACCCTAAGATAAATATTATAAACCCTAAGATAAATATTTGTCACAATGCGATGTTGGAATATGGTTGACCATGATTGATTTTCATATTGAGACAATGTTTGTCACAATGCGATGTTGGAAAATGGTTGACCATCGTTGACCATGGTTTATATCCATATTGATACAATCTTTGTCACAATGAAACGTTTTACCATGGTTGACCATGAATGACCATTGTTGTGGCAATATGACGTTGGACCAAGAGATAGTCTTTGTCACAATGTGACCATGTTTTACCATGGTTGTTGAGCATGGTTGACCATGATTGAGCCCAATGGTATTATAAACCCAAGGGAATAATATTAAATACAAGTTATTAATATTATAAATGCAAGGTATATAAACCCTAAAGGGATTGATATTATAAACCCAAAGGATTAATCCTAAAAACCCAATGGATTAAAAACCCAACAATTTGGTAATATAAACATAAGGGAATAATAGTAAACCTAAGGGATTAATATTCTAAACACAAGGTATATAAACCCTAAGGTAAATATTATAAACCCAAGGGAATAATATTAAACCCAAGGGATAAATATTATAAGCCCAAGGAATATAAAATCTAAGATAAATATTATAAAACCTAGCATAAATATTTATCACAATGTGATGTTGGAATATGGTTGACCATGATTGATTTTCATATTGAGACAAATAAAACCTAAAATAAACATGGTTGACCATGATTTACCATCATTGATTTTCATACTGAGATGATGTTTGTCACAATCTAATGCTGGGTCATGGTTGACCATGGTTGATCATGGTTGATCAAGGTTTATTTTCATATTGAGACAATCGCTGACACATTGTGACATTGGACCATCATTGACCATGGATGACCATGATTGTAAACCTAAGCTATTTATATTAAACCCTAGGGCTAATATTATAAACCCTATGAATAATATTATACCCTAGGAATATGAACCATATAAACCCAATGGATTAATATTATAAACCGAAGGGAATAATGAACCTAGGGGATTAATTCTAAAACCCAAGGGTGTTATAAACACAAAGGAATAATATTATAAATGCAAGGCATATAAATCCTAAATGGATTGATATTATAAACCCAAGGGATTAATATTAAAAACCCAATGGATTTATAATATAAACCCAAGAGAATAATATTAAACGCAAGGGTTAATATTATAAACCCAAGGTATATAAACACTAAGATAAATATTATAAACCAAAGGGATAAATATTCTAAACCTAAGGAATATAAACCCTAAGATAAATATTTGTCACAATGCGATGTTGGAATATGGTTGACCATGAATGATTTTCATATTGACACAATGTTTGTCACAATGTGACGTTGGACAAAGGCTGGCCATCGTTGACCATGGTTTATATCCATATTGATACAATCTTTGTCACAATGCAATGTTGTACCATGGTTGACCATGATTTATTTTCATATTGAGACAATATTTGTCACAATGCGACATTGGACAATGGCTGACTATCATTGACCATGGTTTATATCCATATTGATACAGTATTTGTCACAATGAAACGTTGTACCATGGTTGACCATGAATGACCATTGTTGTGACAATGTGACATTGGACTAAGAGATAGTCTTTGTCACAATGTGACCATGTTTTATCATGGTTGTTGAGCATGGTTGACCATGATTGAACCCAAAGGTATTATAAACCCAACAGAATAATATTAAATCCAAGTTATTAATATTATAAATGTAAGGTATATAAACCCTAAAGGGATTTCTATTATAAACCAAAAGGATTAATCCTAAAAACCCAATGGAATAAAAACTCAACATATTGGTAATATAAACATAAGGGAATAATATTAGACCCAAGGGATTAATATTATAAGCACAAGGTATATAAACCTTAAGATAAATATTATAAACCCAAGGCATATAAACTCTAAGATAAAACTATAAACCCTAACATAAATATTTATCACAATGCGATGTTGGAATATGGTTGACCATGATTGATTTTCATATTGAGACAAATAAAACCTAAAATAAACAAGGTTGACCATGATTTACCATCATTAGTTTTCATACTGACACGATGTTTGTCACAATTTGACGTTGGACCATGGTTGATCATAGTTGATCATGGTTTATTTTCATATTGAGACAATCTTTGGCACATTGTGATATTGGATCATCACTGAACATGGATGACCATGATTGTAAACCTAAGGGATTTATATTAAACCCTAGGATTAATATTATAAACCCTATGAATAATATTATACCATAGGAATATGAACCAAATAAACCCAAGGGATTGATATTATAAACCGAAGGGAATAATAAACACGAGGGATTGATTCTAAAAACCAAATGTATTATAAACTCAAGGGAATACTATTAAACCCAAGGGATTAATATTATAAATGAAAGGTATATAAACCCTAAAGGGACTTATATTCTAAACCCAAGGGATTAATACTAAAGACCTAAGGGATTAAAAACCTAACGAATTGATAGTATAAACACAACGGAATAATATTAAACCCAAGGGATTAATAAAATAAACCAACGGTATATAAACCCTAAGATAAATATTATAAACCCAAGGGAATAATATTAAACCCAAGGGATAAATATTATAAACCCAAGGAATATAAGCTCTAAGATAAATATTTGCCACAATGTGACGTTGGAATATGGTTGACCATGATTCATTTTCATATTGAGACAATGTTTGTCAAATGTGAAGTTGGACAATGGATGACCATTTTTTACCATGGTTGATCTCCATATTGAGACAATGTTTGTCACAATGCGATGTTGGACCATGGTTGTGACAATGTGAGTTTGGACAAAGAGACAACCTTTGCCACAATGTGACCATGGATGACCGTGATTGAACCCAAAGGTATTATAAACCCAAGAGAATAATATTGAACCCAAGGGATTAATATTATAAATGCAAGGTATATATATACCCCAAAGGGATCGATATTATAAACCCAAGGGATTAAAAACTGAACAAATTGATAATATAAACCAAAGGGATTATATAAACCCAAGGTATATATACCCTAAGATAAATATTATAAAACCAAGGGAATAATAAACCCAAGGGAATAATATTAACAAGGAATATAAACCCTTAAGATAAATATTATAAACCCTATGATAAATATTTTTCGCAATGTGACATCAGAATATGGTTGACCATGATTGATTTTCATATTAAGACAATGTTTGTCGCAATGTGACATTGGAGAATGGCTAACCATCATTGACCATGGTTGATCTCCATATTGAGACAATCTGTGTCACAATGCGATGTTGGGCCATGGTTGACCATGGTTGTGACAATGTGACATTGGACCAAGAGACAGTCGTTGTCACAATGTGACCATGGTTGACCATGATTGACCATGGTTGACCATGGTTGAGACAAACTTTGTCAAAATGTGAAGTTGGAACATAGTTGACCATGGTTGATTTCATATTGAGACAATTCTTATCACAATGTGACCTTGGTTGATTTTTATATTGAGAAAATATTTATTGCAATGTGACGTTAGATCATGGTTGGCCATGATTATAAACCCAATGGATTTATACTAAACCTAAAGATTAATATTATAAACCCTATGAATAATATTATACTATTGGAATATGAAGCCTTAGATTAATAAGCCCTATAAATTGTTATTTTATAGACTTTTCTAATGAACAAATTTCAAAATATAGTGCAAAATCTTAAGAACAAATGAATAATAGATAATGAATTTTTCAAAAATAAATTCATACAAAATAAAATGAAAGGAAATAGGCATTTGTAGATTCATAATTTCATTTACTTTAATCTCATTTGAATATATTAAAGTTTAAAAAAATATATCATGTGAAACATTACTGATTGAATTTTAAATCTATAAATTTACAATGTTAAATGTATGATATATTTCAAAAATTGATAATTAAGAAGAAAAAAACCAATTTTATATCTTTACTTCATCTATTTTACTTATAATCAATTTAAAATATAATTCATTTCAAACTTTAAATATCAACCATAATTGTTAAATCTTATAATTTATTAATCATGGAGGAACTTATCATGGAAATTATTAATATAAATGATGTACTTCATAAATAAAATATTTCAATTCCATATTAAGTAAAATATTTCAATGTAAACTAATATGTACAATGAAAAGAAATAAATTTTCATGGTTAAAACATTTTTAAGCATTTCAAGTAATGTTATTATTTTATATTTGGGTTATATTTTTTTGTCAATTTTATCTTTTAGATGTAAACAATTTTTTTCAAATTTTGCATTTAAAAAAAATTACACAATAAGATATTATATCACTCTAAGCACTTCTTATATTTGTAATTAAAATAGATCAATAATGATCTTTACAGAAAAAACTAATAAGATCAGCTTGCAATTTGAAAATTCGTTAGTAAATGATTGCTAATTATTTTTAGAGCAAAAAATCATTCATGCTACTTTACCTAATTCTACACTAATCCTACACTGAAAACCTAGGACATACCAAATTCATAGTTGAGCTAGTTTTATAACATTTGTATTTGAAAAGCAAAGCAATCTTCCATAGAACACTCCTTCAAATCATTAACATCTAAACCACACTTAGTTACTAAATTTATAGCGGACACATAATTGATCTCGTGGAGATTCGTGGCATAAGATGGTCAAACCTTGTACTCCTCATTTGTGCGGCGACACATATCCCTCTTGAGAGTCAAGGTACTATAATTTTGCCATGTGATCCAATATCAAATGCCCAAACTTCTAATAGAGTTTGTCCATGTAAATTTTCCATTATCAGACAACCGTGGCAGCGTACAAATATATGTATGTTCAAATATTGGTAGAGCAGACAGGGAAGTAAGTTGTTGCCACGATTATAGGGAAATACCTTGTTATATATGGTATGGGAAACTTTGATATTAATCGAAGAAGATGTTGCATTCAAAACTTGTAACCCACATTTTATAGCGTGAGAAAAAGATTGGAGTAGACAATATGATCTTCGAAGACAATGAGGGACATCTTAATGCCAGAATGGATGGAATTTATTTGCACCATAGTGAAGACATAGGAAAATACCTTGCTATATATTTAATTATATATAAATTATTTTTAAATAATAATTATGAACTTATCATGGAGGAACTTATTAGAATTGGAATAATCTCAAATCCATAGGAAATTGGTGGGTGGGGAGCCATGTGGCACAACTCTATAATTTTAAAATTTATTAAAAGTAATGGACCATTTTGCTAAATAAAATTTTATTATATATAAATGAATGTTATAATTAATAATGAGGAACTTATTAGAATTGGAATAATCTCAAATCCCTAGGAAATTAGTGGGTGGGGAGCCACGTGGCACAAATATAACTTTTTAAATTTATTAAAAGTAATGGACAATTTTGCTAAATAAAATTTGATTATATATTAATGAATGTTATAAATAATATTGAGGAACTTATTAGAATTCAAATAATCTCAACATGGGGGAACTTATTAGAATTCAAATAATCTCAAATCCCTAGGAAATTGGTGGATGGGGAACCATGTGGCACACATCTAATTTTCTAAATCTATTAAAATTAATGGACCATTTTGCTAAATAAAATTTTCTTACTTATATATAAATTAATGTTATAAATAATAATGTGGAACTTAAGAAAAGTATTTCAATAGAAATCACATAAGAAAATTTTTGGTCGACGTGTTTTGAACCAACAAGTGTGGTTCATCATGAGGACCAACCACACTTTTTGGTTTGAAACACGTCAGCCAAAAACTTCTCTTAGGTGATTTCTACGGAAAGAATTTTCTTAATTAATTATGGATCACAAAAGCCTAAATAAAGAAATGTGGAACTTATTAGAATTGGAATAATCTGAAATACTGAGGAAATTGGTGGGTGGCGAGTCACGTGGCATGAATATAATTTCAAATTTTTAAAATTTATTAAAATTAATGGACCATTTTGCTACATAAAATTTCATTATATATAAATGAATGTTATAAATATTAATGAGAAACTTATTAGAGTTGGAATAATCTCAAATCCCTAGGAAATTGGTGGGTGGGAGCCACCTAGCACGAATCTAATTTTTTAAGTTTATTAAAAGTAATGGACCATTTTGCTAACTAAAATTTTCTTATATATATAAATAAATGTTATAAATAATAATGAGGAACTTATTAGAATTGGAATAATATCAACATGGAGGAACTTATTAGAATTTGAATAATCTCAAATCCCTAGGAAATTGGTGGGTGGGGAGCCACTTGAATTTATTAAAAGTCAAAGCAACCTAAAAAACTCTGTAATACACTACAACCGTTGATAAAAATTAAGAAGAAGCATATGATGAGCATATTCCCTTGAGAATCAATCTAGGACCTCAATTAAAAAAAAATCAACAAACCTCCTTCCATCTAAAGTTCATATATATATGCCTATCAACTAACTTATGGTTGTTATATTTTACCAATTTATATTGAATTTTTATGGTGCCTTTAATTATCTAATAATAGAAATTTATATTAATGTTAGCTTGAGTAGTATAAAAATGTTAACTTGAGTAGCATAGTAAAACTTTTAAGAGATTTTTATGCTTCAAATTTGACTCTTTCATGAGACCCTTTTAAGATACTATAATATGATATGCATGAAATACAGTAACTTTGGAATTACTATGTTTTGCTATTAATATGTATCTAGACAAAAGAATTCAAAGAGTGGATTGCTAATGTGAATGTAAGTGTTTAAAATTAATTACATAATATGTTTTTCTTCTTTTAAAAAAAAGTTAGCAACAACTTTATGGGGAAAGGTTGAGGCGGTTTCCTACCCAACCTCTCTCCTAGAGAAAAACTTCTCAAAAGGAAAATGATGTCAATAGGGTATGAGGGACTTGAAGCATATGGAAAGGAAAGAAGGTTGTTCATGAACCTCATACAGGATGTTGTAGAAGAAGGAGAATGTTTTGAAGTTAATTTCTTGAGTTGGTTGGCCAGTGGGACTTATTAAGCACCCTTGAATGGAGTTGGTTGGGACTAGGTGGTCTTGGGACAAACTTGTGTAGGTTTGAATCTGTGATTGTTTTTGAATAAGAATTGGCACGAGGGCAGCACTGGCAGTGTTACTAGTACTCGTAGGTTGGGAGGAACGTCCAATTCCCCAGAAATTTGTAGTTGACACTACAAGATTACATATAAGTAATTGCATACCTTGTTATTATTGTCAGTTAACGATTTTTTAATTGAATTCTGTGTATGAGCTTGTGGAATATAGAAATGTATAAAACTATCAGTACAAATGTTTGTTGAAAATTGAATATTGCAGGTGGATTTTTCAGCATTTGTATTAGTTTGGGGCATTGTACTTGTATGGAAACAAAAGGAACATAATCCAATACCTCTGCAGAAACCCGAACACAAAAAAAAAATTTAACCGTTGAATCTTGGGTTAGTCATGGGGTCGAACCGGGGAACCGAAAACTCGTAGACAGTCGTGTAGCCTCTTGGACCTTTGAGCGTAGATTGTAAAAGAATGAAAATAATGTTGATAATCATATTATATGTGTGCTACAGTCTAATGCATAGTGTAGTAAATCCACACAAAAAATAAAGTAACGAACCCAGAAATTCCTCATAAATGTGTAGGAAATTCCAACGAAATTACAAAAGCACTTAAAGAGAAGAACTGGTATTTCATACATGACCCATTTCATTTATGTAAACAATCACAATGGAAAAGGAGTAGATAAATACATATATTTTCTTGCATGACACCTTGCAGCTAACACAAAGTTCTCGGTTCTCACCGAAGGGGTTTGAAAACCCTTAATGCAATATAACAAAACCAAATCTAATTTACATACTTTAAATAATACAACATTGTAACGGTGAATAAAAATAAATGAATCCATTAAGTTAAATTAAGGATTTGACCTTGTGTCCATAAATTACAGGAATAAATTAGTACTGTTGTTCAAAAACCCTCTTAGTACATATCCAACTCTATTAACTGCTTCTGGGTAGACAAGACCTTGACTTAACTAAAATAGCTACATGCTAAGTAGTAAACTAAAATAAAATCTAAGCAAGATTCTTCAGATAAGAAAATGAAAACGAAATGTTGAAAGACATGACCCTGATGGAGGGCTTGCAAAATTCCACAAGTTGTCGAAGCGTACAATCCTGGAAAGAAAAAGACAAACCTGGAGGCACGAGATAAAATGGAGTCAAAGACAACCTTCAGTAGACGGTGTGAATTTAGAAATTGCGGACTCCAAGAAAGGGTACCTGCATGGGGAAATAGGTTAGAATAAGAAACCAGCTATTAAAAGAAGCATAGCTGCTAAAGAGAAGAAGAAACCCGAGACATAAATGAATTAAATACCTTGATATGCAAAGGAATATAAGACTAGGAAACTCCAGAGAGAATCTAATCTAAGAACAGTGTGTTAAGGCATCCTTTGTTAGGAACTATACAATAGGGTAACATGGCTAGTAATAGAGACCAAATATTAACACACTAGAAGGAGGAGATTTTTTCAACCCTAGATGAAGGCGCAGGAGCCATGAGCGAAGAATTACCTACACATTTAATAGAAGGTCATTAGTTATATACTTGAAATAAAGAATATAACACATGGTATAAAGAAAATAAATGGTGGGTCAAGAGCTTACCATGAGATGGAGGTCGGAAGGCTTGCCAAATCGAATGCCAATATATAGGTATAAGCGTTGGGAAGTTTAGTAAACTATGAACAACCACATCTAAAGCCCGAAATGTAATAGTGTAAACCTTAGGAGAAGTTGTAGAGAAGAGTTTTGTAGTCACAATAATAGAAAATGAGTCACACCCAATGCTCGGGAGGAGAGGGTAGTTACTCACTAACCCCCTCCAATCTTCCTTCATCGTTGATCTGTAATCATCACCGTTGAGTTGCTCACCAATCTCAATACTAGATATGCCATATGGCAGATGATTAGAGAAAGTTCTATATCTTTCGAAGAGAAATAGAAAAAGGTGAGGAAAGCACAAACTAAGACTTGTGTTCTCCATAGTTAATTACCGAGAGTCATTATAGGAGAAACCTTAATACCAAAAATGTATTATATGTATCAAACCGTAAAACCAAAGGAAATTTTTTTGTCAACCAAACATCACATCATCTGACAATTAACCCACCATATGATTGAAGGTGAGGTGCTTACACAAGGAATATGTATAAGTTTAATTATTTACCTTGTTGTTTAAAGTACATATGGCGAAGTGTTATGAAATTTAAAGGATGCACTGAAATAAGGTCCTAACATGTGAGAGTAATACAGTGAGGAAGTAATGTACATATGTTTATTTTTTAAGAAAGAAATTGCACCAAGGTACATTACAAGTGGTATCAAAGCCAAGTTGCTACATTGCAGCCTAACTAGGAAGAATGATGAATGATAAATTGTATTGTGTGATCCTGAGGGAAGGAATCATGAGGAGAGGAGGTCGTATGACATTTACACCACTAATAAGGCCTACTACAAGATCTGGTTCAACACCTTTTGGAGGAACTAATATAGAACTGTGGATCCAGCTAGAGAATGAATACTGCGATACAACTGTTGTGTTGATGAAAACTGTGCAACAGCTCAAAACTGAAATGGAAAACCTCAGGGAAAATAATGAATGTTTATTGCAGAACAAGAGTGAATCTTGAAGAGTTTGACAGATAGACAAAATCATAGAAATTTCATTCCAAGTCCTAAGAATTACAATCGAGGAGAGTCTCATCGAAGGAGGGAGGATAGTGCATCAGAGAGGAGTCAAATGCAAGAATCAGAAGGAGATCAAGAAACACATGAGGGAGAGTATGGAAATGCCTCATGGATTGGGTTGTAGAACGAAGTTAAGAAATGGAAGGTAGAATTATAGGGGGAGTTTAAAAAGATAAAACCCCCAAGCCTCGATAACGAAGCTAAAGGGACATCAGAGTCATGGTTAGTTAATATGACTAAATATTTCCAGATTTACGAATATGATGAAAATTTGAAAGCTCGATTAAAAATTTATCAACTACAAGGGAAAGCACAATGGTGGGAAGAACTGAAGGCGATGCATGGAATTGATGAACAATAAGTCACTTGGGAAACTTTCCAGAAACACTTTAAAGGTAAATACCTGACCGATGTAGGTTTTAACCCTGTACAGAAATTACCTGCATACGAATTCTAAAACATATAAAATAAACAATGCGAATGCATAACACATAAAACACATATACACAGTGATTTCCCCTGGATCCCAAAACTGGGGCTACCAGCTTGATTTTTCATTATGTTCCCTTCAATGTTATAATACATATTTATACATGTTGAAGCATCCAATACCATGGACTGAAAACCATCGTGTCCAATACCATGGACCAAAAACCATCGCGTCCAAAAAACATG
>APFE031476424.1:126201-139255 GCA_000404065.3 Pinus taeda | reverse complement strand
CCTAGCTAGTCATCTGCCAAGCTTGAGCTGTTTGGACAGGAACCATTCTCTATTCTGCAACAAACAATTTAAACATGGCATGGTCCAGATTGAACTATTGGGCCATCCATCAAGTATGATTAGCAGCAGTATTTGCACATTGTGATGCTTCCAATAAGATAGTAGTGACATTTTGACTGGCTACTTTCCTGGTCTTTGATTTGGGGTTCATTTTCACTATTATTTCTGACCAATTGATTTTCCTGCCTTTTGATTATTCTGTTAAGGCATACCCTCTTTTCATCTTTTAATTTTCCTAGTCTGTATACAAAATATGGAACCTTTGAAAGATGCAATGATGAACATATTTAGCCTTTCCACTGTCAATCATGAAAAATGAAACCTATTGGTATAGGAACCTAACAAGGGGGTGAAATATGCAAATGGTTGTTGTTATTTCAAGAATATAATTTTGAAGTTATTGTGAAACTAGGATGATTGAATTCTGGACCGGATCATATGTCACACATTGAAATAGGAGATGAGCGTACTAATTTGGAGGAAGGACGACCTGACGCATAGTTCTTCACAATGTGCATCGTAGACAGTCACTTTGAAGATATTATATACTTCCTGACAATGGGAACAACTCCAGAAGGATATAGAATCCATCAAATGAAGGAATTGGTGGTGGACATGGTAGACTTTTCTATCATTGCAAGGCACTTGTATAAAATGGGATCAGATGAAATACTGTGACATTATGTGCCAGAATTTGAACGAAATAGTATCCTCCCAGAGGCTTATGGAGGATCCGAGGGAGGACACTATGCGAGCAAAGCAACAACGCAGAACATTCTATGCGCTGGGTGGTGGTGGCCGACAATGCATAAGGATTCAAAAGCAAATTGTAGGGCATGTGATGCATACCAAAGGACTGGAAACCATTGAGAATTGGGTGATTGACTTTGTGGAACCAATTCAGCCTTCAGGAAAGAAAACAGGTGCATGGTACATCATCACCGTGACTGAGTATTTAACCAGATGGGTGGAGGCATAGCCTGTGAAGGACTGCACAAGTGCGACAACAACAAAATTCATCTTTGAGTACGTGTTGACAAGGTTTGGTTGTCCAAAAATTTTAATGAGCAATCATGGTACACACTTTCTTAATGAGATGATCAACGTGATGATGGATGAATTTCAAGTTTACCATCAGAAGAGCATGCCATATCACCCGCAGGATATTGGAATGGTAGAAGCATTTAATAAGATACTGGAGAATGTGTTAATGAAGGTTTGAAAAACAAAAAAATGACTGGGATGTGCATGTACCCACGGTGCTATGGGCTTATAGAACAACTTGTAAGAAGCTGACTGGACAAATGCCTTTCAGGCTGGTTTATGGCATTGAAGCTGTGATACCAATGGAATGCATTGTACCTAGTATGTGCATCATGGTGTTCATAGGAATGGCGGAATGCAGAGCCATGGAAGAAAGGCTCGTGCAGTTGACAGAACTGGAAGAAGATAGGTTTCTGGATGGATTCCATTAGCAAGTTCAAAAGGAACGCAAAAAGGCATGGCACGATCCGCACATAAAACTGTGCACCTTCAAGGTAAATGATGTAATGTTATTATATGAGTACAAGTTTGATAAATTTCAAAGAAAATTTCGGATGCCATGGCTAGGGCCCTATGTCATCAAGGAGATTACTGATGGTGGAGCAATTCAGTTGGTCGAGTTGAATGGAGACCCATTCCCAGGAAGGGTGAATGTTAGCTAATTGAAGCCATACACCAGAGATCTGACCAGATGACTACGTGGTGGAAACACAGTCTTAGCACTCCAGGAAGCTAAAAGGAGACATGAGATTATAAAATACACTACCTAGGTTGTAGAGCTATGTGATTTGGTACTACACGAAATAAAGGATTGTCACGGTGTTAGCAGAACCACGAGGGGAGCTACTTTATTGAAGGAGAGACTACAAAGGGTAGCTAGAAAGTGACCGTTATGGTCACTGTTCATGACTTGACAGTGGGAAAATAACTAAATGGAGCAGGGGGTGACAACTAAGTCAGGATTTAAGGGAAAGATCTTTGAAAATCTGTCGCCACTCTAGCATTTATGAACCGATTTTGGGGGGAACGGTCTGATTCAAATTCAAAATTCCCTATGAATTACAGATGACCGACCAACGAAAAACACTTGGCATTTTGAGAATTGAGGTGTTGAGCTATCAAGCATGCATGAACCTTGATTATTTCAAGGTCTTGGTTAGCAAGTTCAGTGTTTGAGAAATTTCTAAAGGAAACTGAGGAGCTTTTAACTAGCATCATGTCGGCATCCGTGGAGATTGCAAGTTTTGGAGAAGCAATGGTAGCTGAGGGAGCTTCCCTAGAGGTAGTGAGTGTAGAGGTACCTGCAAAAGTACCCAAATTGCCAAGGTTTCCTAGGCCAAGGCCTAAACTACCCAAAGAAGATCTCAAGATGAAGAAGGATAAGTAGAAAGAAACACAGCTAGTGTGTGAGTCACCAAGGAAATACTAGAAGAAAGAAAAGGCTACTGCATAGGAGAAGGCCAAGGTAGTAAACCTGGAACTTGAAGAGGACATCGAAGACATTGCTATGGGGATAGAGGACATTGACATGGGGACAAAAGATTTTGATGTTGAGGGGGCAGACCCTATCTCCAAGCTACCACTATATATCCCTCCATGCTGAGGTAAGGTGAAGGTACCAAAGGACATTGATGAGAAAAAAGTCACACTTTTCACCCATTTGATGCCAGAAAAAGTCACATTTGAAGAATTGTGCTTGGCGTATGTCCCCATTTTGAAGCTAGAGGACTTGGATTTAGCAGATACAGAGAGCTTTCCCCATTTGGCGACTGATACACTCATGCATTGCATCTTCTATAAAGACTCTGGTGTGACCATGCTAGAGCCAAGAAAGTGGATAAAAGGGGTGGAGAAGGTAGGATTATTGAACATGCTATGGGTGCTGCATTACAGCCTTGTGCCCATAACTTTGATAATGATCAAGCAGTTGCTATGCTTGGTGCAGGATGGGTGCCTGTGGTTAGGAGATTCGATACCAATTACTAACATGCTGATCCATAGGATCACCTTTCTCCCACACTCAGGTTTGAACTCGGCCATGGCCTTTGGCAAAAAGTAGGGTGAGCACGACGTCACCGAATGAATGAAGGACAAGTTCAATCTTGCCAAGAAGCTGCATGACTACTCCATCTCCAGCATAACTGATCCCGTGGTTAAAGTAGCCACTCAAATTGGGGGGGGGAAGATTATGAGGAAGTGTTGCGCAGATGAAGTGCCGATGCCGGTGGTTTCTTTAGCAGCCTAGTGCATGGAGGGCATAATTTAACTAGGCATGCTATCTCTTCAATGCGTTCCTCGCAAGCTATATAGAAGCGCAAGATCAAAGCAAGACCTTTCACTATGCATGGCTCCTATTGTCAATTGTCCTGGTTGCATGGAACTTGCTAGAGGACAATCAGTTTACCCCGATTGCACCAGAGATGCCAGAAGTAGCGAAGTTCACTTTGCTCTAGGCCACAAAGGACCCCCAAAGGATCAAGGACAACAAGATATTCTGGATTCTCATGGAATAAAGAATTCATGTCGCCATCAACCATAAGCCACGGCTCTCACCATTTGTCTTTGAGCAGTTTTCTGAGTATGTGGAGTTCCTAGTGAACTTCCACTGAGTGTCCATCAGAGCGCAAAAAGAACTCACACAAAAATGGTATAATCTTCCATACCTAGCGAGGATGATGCAATCATCTCGATTCTAGAGAGTTGGCCCGCAGAATGGCATAAGGTCTTATACTTATCAGCTGGGATTATTAAGTATACCGTGAAGCAGACGAAGGAAGAGGCCAAGTTAAAAATGGAACAATTTGCCAAAATGTGAAGAAAGGAAGTTGAGGATAAAGCCACAGCATAGCGTGCAACCAAAACATAGGCAGAATAGGAGGAAGAGGACGATTGCGACTCTGATAGGAGTCAAAAGTCACCTTCTCCATAGATAGATGAGGAGGAGCAGTGCTCATAGCAGGGATGAGTGGACCCGGAGACTACTCCATTCTAGGTTAAACGCACAAGGGAGTAGGAGAAAGTAGTGCCGCGAAATAAGTCCAAGGCCAAAAAATCGTCCCTGGACCCAATCACCTTGACAGAGTGTGATTTGAATGATATCAATGATACAATGAGGGACACAACCATGGAACTACTATAGCAGTTTGAGTAGCAACAGAAATAGGCCTTGGTCGTCATTTAAATGGTTCTGCATGAGCTGTAGATCTAGACAAGGTGGGGCAATGTGGTGTCGAGCAGTTTGGTGTTAGGAACCTCAAACGTCATAGAGATGGTCCGTACAATGGATCCTTGGGCTGTCGTGCTGTCAGATGGAGAATTGACCATAGCAGCAGAGGCTAATAGGGCCACTATCAGCACAATCAAATAAGTCAAGTTAAACTTGGCCGCGCTTCCAAGTGAAGATCTTCACACCCTGCTAGATGGTGTGATCACATAAATACGGGCTCAGGAACAACAAGCTTTGAACTTTATCAGTGAGAAGAAGGTGAAAAATGCACAGATGTTTGCCAACAAATCATCCACAATTGATCTTCTCAAGAGGATCACAGAAAAGAATGAGCACACAACAACTATGGTGGTTGAGGCATGCGGGACTGTTCCAGAGCCGAACATCCGCGAAGATGAGCCATTCGATGTAAAGATCTAGAAGCTTTCTGCAAGTGTGCACAAAGCATGCATAGATCTAGCTAAGTTTTAGTTTGAATTGAACCTTAGTATCACAGAACTTGAGTTGAGGGCCCAAACCTCAACTCCGTCAGAAGTCAGAGAGCAGTGCACGACCGCTGTAAAAGATGTTGCAACTATTGACACTGCAATGAATGATTGCACTATGCTCTTTGAGTAGGTGTTCGAAATAGTGACCAATATGCAGGAAGATCCAAACCTAAAAAGAATAGAAACTGAAGCATGGGAGTTGTAACAGAAGTACAATGTGGTCAAAGTGATGGTGTGCACCGTCGCCATCACATAGAGGTTGGCAAAGCTGCAAGAAGCGAAGGCATTAAAGGGACAGGTGGATGCAGCTTAGCGCAAGGAGGTAGTACTAAAGGCTATATTGGGGCCTTGGCTAGAGGAAGCCTATGTACTCACTGGCTCCATTTAAGGGAAATTGACCAATCTGCAAGTGATACAACAGAAAATACAAGAAGAGAGTGCAAAACCAGCGATGGGGTAGTAGGTCGAGCAGGTTAAGCACCCAGGGATGCAGTGTACCACTGAGATTGAAATCGTACAGGTGGATGAGGGAGGTATTGGCGACAAGATCTCTGCACTAGTCAAGTGACTCAAGGCGAGTCAACAAATTTGTGTTGGGGGCCTATTGGGAACAGGTCCCCTAGGGTCAATTTTGGGGTTAAAATCCCAAGTTTTGGGGCTAAAGGCCAAACTTTTGTATAAAAAATGGAAAGTCTCCACATTTTGTGGTCATGGAGCGTGAAGATGTAAATATTCAACAAGGGTTTCTGCCCTTAGTTTAGATAGTTTGTGTCGACTTAATGAGATTCACCCTTGGTCTGCGGGCCATGGGAATGTATAAAAAGGAGTCTTAGAAGAGTCTAAGTCAAGTTTTTTGGTGGAGAAAAAATTAAGTTTTTGGGTCTATGAGAGTTAAGAGCGAAGAGTCTTAGTGTAAGAAGAGGCTCTACAGCTAAGTGTTATAGGACAAAATGACCTCCTCATCAACTCAGAGGTGAAAGACAGCATGACTGAAGTAAAGACCACAATTGCAGGCCTTGAATCCACACTAACACTAGTTTTACACTACTAACCTACTTTATAAAGCTTATTACCAAGCATAGAGGAGCGTTAGTCACCCTGCTAACTCAATTTGTTAAACCAAGGGGAGAGTTAGTGAAACTAAGAGATAATCAATGGGTCAAGCCAATGAATTTGCTCACAAATATCTAGATATTTATCCCTACATTTGCTCAAGAAAAGCAGGGAAAGTCCCAAAAATCGAACTATTTGGGGAAATTCCAATCTGAGAATGAAGGAAAATGGGAAAAAGCTTGAAAACAGGCAGGTTCATGGCTTTTTCCCTATTGAACTCTAGGAGGAGCTTGGCAGCCCTAATTCGATTGTTACATAAGCAGCGAGAGGGCCATTGTGAAAAGGGTCAAAGCATTTGAAAGGATAGCCCACTAAGCTGTTGTGAACTGTCATACACTTGAAGAAGTGAGTTGAAAGAGAGAGAGAGAGAGAGAAGAAGAAGGGGCAAGGGAAGGCTGATACAACGGATGGTTGTAATTACTCTTCCATTATAAATACAGAACTGTAGTTGTGTTCCATACTCCATAGTGTTGGTAACATTATTCATTGAGTTTTTCATTTCGATACTTGTCGAGTTGAGTAGTTTAAGTTGTATACAAATATATGTTCATTGTGCATTCTTATATTAGTTTTCAATATTGTATGTTGTGATTGTGTTTGCCTTTCCTTTGTGCAGGAATTGATTTGGTGCTAGCTTTGAGCGAGTTCTTCTTGGTTGCATAGCGATCTCCAAACAAATCTAGAAGGAGACTTGAGGTAATCATCTTTCCATACTTTGTTAACTTATATTTGATAGATGAACATGTGTATAACTTGGTAGCTTTTGCAGATAATCTTACAGTTTGTCAAAGGTCCTGGGAAGGCCTTTGAGGGTAGTTTTCATTCTCCATACACTGTGCATTTTACCCCATAGCAGAATTGGCGACTCCACTGGGGACTATACATCTAGTTCCTGGTTTACCCAAACTCTTCTATGTTCTCTCTTCTTTCTAAGAGTTCCCTATTTCTTCAAATCCTTTTCTGATCCACCAACTATCTTTTCACATCCTACTAGTTTGCATTCACCTCATAAAGTAATCCTAAGGGCCCTCCGTTTGAGCAATTTCTCACACTAACGCAGGTTACCAGGCTAAATAGACCTTTATAAAGCATTGTACCTCTGTACAGGGAGCGTTAATGGACCAACTAACTCTCTATTTACACTGAAATGGAGCGTTAGTCTCCCATTTCCATGACTTCCAGTAGTGTTTGTGGACCAAAAGGGGGGGCAATTTTCTCATGGGCTGAAGTAAGATCTTCGACTATATTATGTTAGCAAATTTGGTGTCTTGAAAATTTGTTTTTAGGAAAACGTTTTAGTTTTTCTCTCTTAAAATACATTTCTTTTTAAAATAAAGACTGATAGATTGTATTCATCCTTCTGTCAAAATAGTTGTAAGCTGCTTCATTTTGGTTTTCAGTAGTTGTTAGGAAATATTGGAAAAAGAATATTTTGGTTATGCAAGTGTTGAATGGCTTTAGATGCATAGCGAATCTATAAATATGTGAAAAGATGAAATGATAGAATAAGACTTGTTTGCATAAATTATTATTATAATATATATTATAATATATATATATTTATATATAAAAATAAAAATAAATTTATAAATAATATTATAAATATTATATTAATATTATTATATATTATATATATATATATATATATATATATATATATTTCAGAGCAATGTTCTGCATGATTTATTAAGTCAAGAATATCACCATATTCATACGTCAATACCCCTACCGAAGACAAATAATCAAGTACATTTAAAATTTACATTAAAATCAATCAGTTACTCTTTTGAGCAAACCAACATTAGCTAGGCTAGGATCTTGGGATAAGCATGTGAGTGAACTACCCAAGGTTGAAAACCAAAACTAGTGTCATTAATGAGTGAAAAATCCTTCTGCACTCATATTACGAGGACCACTCCACTAACAATGGAGCAAAATATGAGACAACATCAGATTGTAATTGAAGGTAGGCCGCCTTCTCTTACAAATCGTTTGGGCATTCTGTGTACTAGGGTCCCTTCGAGGATTTCGAAACTGAGTCGGGGACTCAGGTTTCCTACCCACACAACATGTTGTCTACGACTATGTCCCCCCTAGTAATGTCTATGATTTGAGGTATCTCTAGTGGCCAAAACTTCTAGGTACTTACACAAGGTGATTGGGATGGGTTGTCCTGGTACCTAACACAGACAGATCTACTATGTCTTACATTTTTAGGAGGGTGCTCATCTTCACGAGAGTACTTGGCCCCTCAATTTGAGGTTCGGGTGAAACTCTAGAGTAACCATACCCGTACATTTGGCCATCCTTTTATGTTATTCATTGAAATACTTGGTTTCATCTCCAGTGATCGGTGCTTATCAGAAGAGGTACTTTCCCTCTATTTGCTTATTGATATATTTAGTGTATTTTTTATTTTTAGGTACCTGAGTGCTATCATTTTTTAGACTTTAAAGAATATCACATTAAAATTTATTTGATAAAACTTAATGGTCACTGTGGCTACATCTGGCCCTCGTCGTCACTCCAAATGATTGTTAGGACTTTCAATCTCCTAAATCTCACACAAGATCTGTGTGGAAAACCGACGATTCAAGTTTGCCAGAGGATTTATTCACGGAAGGATTTCTTCCTCACTTTAACAACCCTATCATGGTTCCTGTGGTACCTGTACTTCCTTCTTTAGTAGGTGGAACTTTCCCATCTATTCAATCGATGACTCTAGTTGTAGAATTTTAGAGACACTGTTGGTCCTCTACCACTTCCCCAGTCAACAGTCATCACAACACTAGTAATGTGGAATCTTACTATCCCATTTGTCCTAGGTACGAAAACTCACATAGCACCCTCTATAAGTGGAACCTAGCAGATGCCAGGTTCCACTCCTATGGTGCCACATACAGTGCTCCATATAACACTAAATGTTGCGCTTGGGTGCAGTTCCCGTTTACCAACAATATGGTCAGCCGCCAATGTACAATTCAAAACCCTAGATTTAGATATCTAGGGGGTTCCCAATATGCACATGCTAGTAGGGAATGTCACAGTTTCCCCTCTGTTCTCAGGAATGCATGGACAATCGCTAATTGACATGAGTGTTCCCTCTGTCAATCAAATCCAACTGGTTAGTTCTATGTCAGTTGGGAATCCACAAGGGGTTCCCAACCAATCCATGCGGGCACCCTACTCACAGACTCAAATAAGTCAAGTGAGTGCCACTTATACTGGGGGAAATTTCATACCCCAGTATCAAAATCCTCATGGAAATCCACTCTACAACACCATACCTCAAAGCATCTGCTACACCATGCAACCCATGTACACTATGGGGAACCAAATTATGGAAGGAGCACAGAGCTCCTCAGGTCATCCGTCATCACCATGGTCCAAGTCGGGGGAACCTAACTCTCTGCCTTTTTTGGCAACGTTGGATATTCCTGACTTATACAAGCTAACAAATGACCCCATCTACCACAACTTACAATGACCACCGATCCTGCATAAAATACCAATGGACATCGCAAAGTTTGATGGAAAAAAAGGGGAGGATCTAAGCACCCATATCACCACCTACCATCTTTGGTGCGTTTCTAACTCTATGGTGGATGATAGCATCTAGTTACATCTTTTTCCCTGCACCCTCACTGGAAATGTAGTGAAATGGTATATTGAGTTACCACGCACATTAGTCAATACCTTTGATGCTTTAGCGCTGGAGTTCCTAAAGCACTTTCAATTACCTATCTGCTATGAGACTGGGACAAAGCTCCTTACTTCATTTCATCAAGATATCGCCACCCATATCTCCGATCATATTCATGAATGGAGACGTAGGTGGAGGTTAGTCAAAGCTCCCATCCTTGATTTTCTCTTAACGAACTAGTTTTGTAAGTCCTCACTCCCACAAATCCCTAGAGATGTCACTCTCTAGGTGGTGACGTCACAAAAGACCAATCCATATGTCATGCCCAGCACTTAGATTTGATTTATTCACAATTTGGCACTCTTTACGACATAATACCCCATGCTCTTGGTGACCCCAATGCTTCCACCACTCAACACTTGGAGTGCACACCGATGCGATTGTTGGCACAACCTTTGGGGTCACTGTAAAACAACTCAGTGGTTCCATTGCCAAGCTAGCAATGGACCCCTCTACCAAATTGACTGCTCTTCCTGCCACTGTGATAAACTCTATGCAGTCTACACAAAAATCCAGTGGCAAGAAGAAGAAGAATAAGAACAAGACTGATCCTTCTGAAGAGCAGTCATCCAAGAAACTCAACCCAAAATAGAAGGCTGTTGTGCCTACTAATGACGAAAAGGAAAAAAAGGCACCAGATATCCATGCAAACTCTATGCTGAAGACCACACGACTTGGCGTTGTCTGCGGCTTCAAGAATGTATAGACTACCTTGCTAAAAGGGATTTTGGAAAGGCACTTGCTATCCCTAGAAATCCTTTTCCTACTCAACAGTAGCAAAATTGCATTGTCAACCAACCGCAATCCCGGAAAGGGAGCAACGATGGTTCACAACATCCTTTAGCTGGTGAAGGATCTTCTACTATTTACACATTTGAAATGGTAGAACTCAGCACAAGAGCCAAATCTTATGGAGCTCCTATCACTCCTGCAGCAGAACCATCCTCAGGTCAAAACCCATCGCCACCCAACGATCTGCATATCAAAAGGCTGGTTGAGGACTTTGTAATTCGACCCCCCAAGGAGGCACTTCAACGCACAATGCATAATACATCTGCACATGTTTCCCAACACTACAATATCGTAGAGGATTTGGCACAAGCACCATTAGCTATGTTGGTGCTTGAAGTATTACAAACATGCCCCAACCAATGGAAATATTTGCTTTTGGCTATCAGAGGTATTGACCCTACAGATTCCATGCTTGCTATTTTCGACATGGAAAAGTGTAAACCTCCCCTTTCCCACCAGCTTGCATTTCAAGTGCATATCACTTCGAAAAGTAAAGGCATACACAGAACTATCATCGACAAGGGTGCTTCAACCTGCGTCATGTCACCTTCATGTTGGCTCACCCTGGGTTCCCCAACCCTATCCCTACCATCGAACTCCCTTAAATCTTTTGACAACCACACCTTTATCCCAAAAGTATACCTAGCCAGTTTTCCTATCACATTGTATGGGAAAACAATAATGGTGGACATAGAAGTCGTGGACAAGAAACTTGACTATAATCTGTTGTTGGGTCACAGTTGGACATATGCCATGACAATCGTCGTATCCACTGTCTTTCTTATCATCCTATTTCCACTAGATGGAAAGGTCATTATAGTGGATTAGTTGTCTTTTTGCAACCCCGATTATTCACCATTACCAAGTGGCTCCGTACCCCTAGTAGGAGATGGAACTGACTGCTATGTTAGTATAGGTACCAGTCTACTGAAGGCTTCCTCCCTTATGGGTTTTTTTCCTCTTCAGCCACCCCAAGTTTCACAATCTGTCAACATGCTTTTATCAATTCCTCATGAACTGACCAATCCCTAGATCCTATCGGATCCTTCAAACCTTGACACATTCGAAGACCAGATGCCGTTGTCACCAACTAAATCGGCCTACCAAGGAATTCAATCTGCATCTACATCTCCAATCATATTGGTTATCAAAGTCAGTGCCACTGCCCTTCCCATAACCACTCCTCCTTTAGATCCATTCAATCAACTCATACCTACAGACAAAGCCATTCAAGAAATTATGAGTTTTGGAGAGCAACATTGGGATGATTGGCACCATTGTGTCCTGATATCTGATTCAGACACGATGCCTCTTCAAATCCTGTCCTCTAACTTACCAGAAATTGCTTCCTTACCATACATAATCATCCAAACTTTGAATGTGGAAGGAAACATGGTTAACACTTCCAAGTCATTGCCCATATATATTTCAGTCATGATAGACATTGTGGAAAACACCCAAATGTGAGCAGATTGCGGTATTGAGGAAATTGCAAGCTCCACCTACCTACATGAGGAATTCCATGATGAATTTGTTTTGTCTCACGAGGAAATTCCCGACTTTAATCCATCATTTGTTGTGCATGGGATCCAAATTTATGACGAAGAAAGACAAATTGAGTGTCAGATCCCTTCACCTAAAATAGTCATTGAACCCATGCCCAGCCCTACTGTCGAAGAAGAATGCCTACTATACCTTAAACATCTGGATACAACCCATCGAGATGTTGATTTGGCACTCGCAGCTCACAAGGAGTGGGTACAATCCCAATTTGCGAAAGAGGTTAGGTTTTATTCTTTCCAAGAGGGTGACCTCGTATCTCTCTATCATCCAAAAGATAACCTCTTGGAGGCATACATGCTTCGACCCATTTGGCTAGTTCCCTATGTCGTAATGAAATTCCTCCCCACGGGGGCATATGAACTACAGGACTGGGACAGAGTCCCACTCAAGGAGCCCAGATATGGGATCTATCTAAAAAGGTAAATTGTCTAGTATTGCACTAGGCATGTACTTTGTAATTTTATGTATTCATAAGTTTTGCTTCCCTTCTTTGATGTGATTGGATTGTTTTGTTATTTAGTGGAGTACTTGTCTCATGCATTCTTCTCTCAATGCATATGTCATCGTTTCCCTTAGCATATGTAGGATACACGGATGGTGTCAGTCATCACACACGGCACATTGCATCAACCGCTTGGGTCATCTACACACCCGACTTGAAACTATTTTTCTCTAGGAGCGTCTTTCCTAGTACCGCCACCAACAATATTGTTGAGTACATGTCCATCATTTCGCTTCTCACAAAAGCGTCATCAAGGGACATCTCCAATCTGGTGGTCAGGTTAGACTCCCAGCTAGTCGTTATGCAATTGAAAAACCATTATCACATTCGTAATCCAGCCTTGTTACGTAACTATCTAAGGGTGCGACTCCTAGAACGTCGATTTGAAACCATCACATATGAGCATGTTCCTTGGGAATTAAATAAAGTCATTGATTTGTTAGCTAACTATGTATTGGATTGGCATTTGTCTCATTCTTTATAGCAACATGCATGAGAAGTAAAACATTTACTAAAGTTAAAAATTTGTTACAAAAAACATTTTGAAAACACATTTACACCAC
>APFE031476424.1:18541-125747 GCA_000404065.3 Pinus taeda | reverse complement strand
AAAATATTCCAAAACTTAGATGATTTAAGTACAAAATGGCTCAAAGCCCAACTACAAGCACTCATATGGTTATGCCAAAACACCTGCTAAAAAGAGCCTATTGCTCCAGAAAAGTTAAAATTGCTCTAGCTACCCTCCAAAGAGGAACTAGAAACCACTCAGATACACCAACAGTGTGCCACTACATATGAGTGGGAATCTCCCTCATAGGAAGGGGGGGGACACCCATAGTTAAACCCTCTAGGTTCCTCAGAACCTCACGGAGACTATTGGCATCGCCCCCTCCAGCGAGTAGTTGGTCGCCTCGTCGCACATGGCGAGGTTTGGCTGCAGGTTGTACTAGTGCTACCTCTGTGTTAAGAATAAACGTTTCATGTCTGTTCTTATTTCACCTTTAAAAAACATTACATATACATTCAAAAGTAGAAAAATGCTTAAGTATTGTCAAAATTATTCTCACCTTGAGGACCCCAGTTGGTCCCGGCTGGTAGCATCAAGTTTGGGTCGCCGGTAAAGTCCATGTCTTCATAGGCATAGTCATCAACAATCACACTTTGGCTACGGAGCCACTGGAAGAATTCTTTGTCAAAGAAGTGTCGGATCGGTCCTCCTCTTGTGCAAGGATCAAGTGATGACTAGCGACCCTACCTTGGCTCTCTCAGATCGAAGGGACTAAGCTCATCCGTGGGTGCATGGCAGGTACCCTCTCAAGGAAAAATGGGACTATGATAGTACCATACCCAAAACTGTGTTGGGTATGGGTCTTGCATGCTGTTAATTTTGCCTTCAACTGGCGAAGCACTGCTTCACAACAGTTGAACATCTGTGGTTGGACACAGTCAACCGCAAGCAATAGTTGGGCCTTTGTCACAACGTGGGGAGTTTTTGACCCCACCAACCACACAATCAACCATAAAACTGCCCTCATAGACCAAGATCGAATCCTCTCTATGGGGACTATGTTGTTGACTAGTCCACTCTCAGGGATGTAGTAAATCTATACAAGCTCTGAAGTAGACCTTGGATCTGGCCTGCCACTGATGAGGTTTGCTTGTGCCCCATGGCACGACAAACCAGTCAAAAAGTAAATGTCATCCCGGTCCATCGCCAACACCTGATCTCCAATCCTAAACACTTGCTCATGTTCACCCCAGCGCTAGATGATCCATCTCAGTAAATCCTCCTATCCTTTCATTAACCCTAGCTTTGCATACTTCAATAAACCGCAATGGGGCAATGAAAGTATGCATGTTGGATCATTTTGCATCATCAATTCCTCATTGTCATGGGCTCGTTCTCTCCATAGGTGAGTCATTTTAGCCTGAAATCTACACAAAATAACCCTAAAAACAGTCAAAATGGGGAAAAATCACTTAATGAATACATGCATGAGGGTTTTAACTGCACCCTACAGCCCTAACGCTACACCCAGTGCTGCACGGGGAGGATTAACACCCTCCAGTGGCTCATACATAGTGTTTAACACTCCCTACTAGCCATTTGGAGGGCGTTAGTGTGCAAACAAGGTTCTAGGGCACCTCAGATCTGCGAAATTCCACCCATAAAAATGTTAAGAAAGTTTAGTAAGGCATAGAGAAATGTTTTAGCTCTCACCTGGGATTGATGATACGTCAAATGGTCACCCAGATCTCGTGCAATGGTCTGTGGAAAATCTACTCCTCTTTAGCTCTAGAATGCTCTCACAAAATCCAAAATAGTGAAAATGGTGCATGTGAAAGCTCCAAGCATCTCCTTATATAATTTTGGAGATATGATTTCTGAAAATCAATAAAGAGGAAGTAGTCCATTCTCCATGATTTTTTATCATGCATGAACCCATATCAGAGGAATTGCTACTTTTTTATACTTTTTACTACTTTTGATGAAAGTACTTTCAGGAATGAAAAGAAATAAAAGCTGCATGCAATTCTTAATAGAGCACTTTTTGAGATATTTTATTTCTCTTTAAAAAAATATAAACATCTCCAAGTTTTTATCATTGAGCTTGTTAAATCTATGCAACGACAGTTAGAGAAATTTTATTGCTCTTTAAAAAATAGAAACATCTCCGAGTTTTCATCTTTGCGCTTGTTAAATTCATACAACGATGCTCTAAGAAACTCTTTTTTGATCTTTTTCCAGCTCATAAACTGAAAAAGACCAAAGGAGCATTCTTTTTAGGTGCTTTTTTCTTGCTCTTTAAACTGAAAAAATCCTAACCTTAGTCTTTCTGCTTGTTAAACTTGATGAAGATTACCCGAGCATTCTTTTAAGTACTTTTCTTGCTCGTTAAACTAAAAAATCCTGAGTTTTTGTTACCAGGCTCATTAAAAATATACAGCAGCAATAGAACTTTCTTTTTTGGGGCCGTTTCTCTCTCTTAAATCGAAAAAATCCCCGAGTTTTTCCCCTCCTTCGAGCTCGTAAAACTATGAAGAAGGGATGAGCCATTCTTTTCCATCTTTTTCTCACTCACTAAACTAAAAAAGATACCCTGAGTTTTCTTCATTTGAGTCATTAAAAATTTTGATGAAGGTATTGAGTTTGTCATTGTGTGACTCATTAAAAATTCATGACGAAAAATGAGTTTAGTCCATCGCCTCATACTCATAACAAAATGAGGTCGACATCTATTAAAAATAGGTTTTTCTTTATCCTTGTTCAATAGATTAACTTACGGAAAAGTAATCGATTCGGGTATACTATTAACCTTTTGTCGCACCCAGTTAAAAACTATGACAAAGGGACCACCATGGAGTCTCTCTTTATAATCTTTTCAGACTCTCTAAATATGAAAAGACCACTGAGTTGTCTAGTCTGGACTCTTTAAATGACATAGACAAGATATAGAGTCATTCTTTTTACGATACTTTTTAGACTCTTAAAATATGAAAAAGTCGACGAGTTTGCCTGTCTGGACTCATTAAACTAATCAGATATGGCAAAGAGTCATTATTTTTTGTGATCCTTTTCAGACTCTTTAAACATGAAAATATTGATGAGTTTACCCATCTGGACTCATTAAATTAATCAGACGAGGAAAGTGGACAATACAACTGTATTCCATATTAGAAAGCGTGGTTTGGTAGCAGTCATTCCCTTGAACATGGCACTCCCTTAGATAAAGCTTCCTTTTGATGGCCTCTCAATATGAACCCTACCATTCTATGAGTTTTAGCCTATATACCCTGATATAATTGTGTCTCTGTATCCTAACACTCTGTAGTGTTCATGAGTCTAGTGTTGTTTGGTTAAAACCGTTGTCGTGTCTTCTATTGTTCAAGGGTTACCCATTTTTTTCCTCCATCAACCAATCAAACATATCCTTCATCATGCCCTCTGTCATTTAGACACAACTTCTCAAAGGACTCCTCAAAAAACAAAATCATTCTTGTCTCATTTCGTGTTGATTGATGTAGGACACATCATTGCCTACCTTTCGATAGGCTTCTTTCTATCGACTTCAACACTCTATCTAGGAAGATAACACAGCAACACATTCAGTGCCTTGGTACTTGTAGACATTAGTGGTAGTTACCTTGTGTTTGATCAGGGATTCTCATTATTGGCTCCTGGTTAAGCGATTCTACGGGTGTTCGACGACAAAGAAATCTTTCACACTCGCTAGTTTGTACTGTGCATCTTGGAGACCATCACCATTATCGGTGGCCTTCCTCGCATCTGTTAATGGTCTCCATTATTTATTGGTAATCACATGATTTCATGCATGTTTGACATCAACACATATTTTTCACATGTATCTATCTATGATGTTCGGTGAAGTGGAAATCAAGACCTTGGGTAGAGGCTTGCATCATTCAGCCTTGTTTCCTCTCCCAAGTTGCAGATATTTTTTTTGGAGACAATTGTTTTAGGATGATTCTATTATGACACTAGATCTACATTGTGCTTATTGGCAGCGAGCCTTGTATATCTCTTCAGAGAAGATTACTCTGACATAGCTACTGAGCATGGGAATGCCTGACTCAAGACATGTTTTTAGCAGTTTTATATATATGTGTTGTATCAAGTTTCCCTTGCCGCCCGAAGCTTCTCTCTCTCTGAAAATTTGGACAGAACATTACAGTTTTAGTAAAGTATTTTGGCCATCGTTTCTGCCTCTGATCTCACACTTTCAGGGGCATCTGTTATAGGACAAAATGACCTCCTCATCAAATTAGAGGTGAAAGACAATATGATTGAAGCAAAGACCACAATTGCAGGCCTTGAATCCACACTAACGCTAGTTTTTCACTGCTAACATGCTTTATAAAGCTTGTTACCAAGAATAGAGGAGAGTTAGTCACCCTGCTAACTCAAGTTGTTAGACCATGGGGAGCATTAGTGAAACTAAGAGATAATCAATGGATCAAGCCAACGAATCTGCTCACAAATATCTAGATATTTATCCCTACATTGCTCAAGAAAAGTAGGGAAAGTCCCAAAAATCGAACTATTTGGGGAAATTCCAATCTGAGAATGAAGGCAAATGGGAAAAAGCTTGAAAATAGGGTAGGTTCATGGATTTTTCCCTAATGAAATCTAGGAGGAGCTTGGCAGCCCTAATTCGATTGTTACATAAGCAGCGAGAGGGCCATTGTGAAAGGCTTTAGAGCATTTGAAAGGATAGCCCACTAATCTGTTGTGAACTATCATACACTTGAAGAAGTGAGCTGAGAGAGAGAGAGAGAGAGAGAGATAAGAAGAAGGGGCAAGGGAAGGCTGATACAAAAGAAGGTTGTAATCACTCTTCCGTAATAAATACAGAACTGCAGTTGTGTTCCCTACTCCATAGTGTCGGTAACATTGTTCATTGAGTTGTTTATTTCGATACTTGTCGAGTTGAGTAGTTTAAGTTATATACAAATATATGTTCATTATGCTTCTTCTATTAGTTTTCAATATTATATGTTGTGATTGTGTTTTCCTTTCCTTTGTGCAAGAATTGATTTGGAGCCAGCTTTAAGGGAGTTCTTCTCGGCTGCATAGTGATCTCCAAATAAATCTAGAAGGAGACTTGAGGTAATCCTCTTTAATTACTTTGTTAACTTATATATGATAGATGAACATGTGTATAACTTGGTAGCTTTTGCAGATAATCTTACAGTCTGTCAAAGGTCCCAAGAAGGCCCTTGAGGGTAGTTTTCATTCTCCATACACCGTGCATTTTACCCCATAGCACTAAGTGCGTATAGGCCTAGTGTAGAAGTCCATAGATGAGTGCGTGAACTGTTGTAGTTGTGTGCGCAGGGAAGTTAGAGTATGTATTTGAGATCTGAACCATCAATAAAGATAACGATTCCAGAGATATTTGTGTATGACTTATTTTACTTCTGCTATGAATGTTGTGATTATGTTATGTTGAATACTGTGTTTATGATTTAAAGCTATATTGAAGTGTGAACTATGTATTTTACTTTTTCATATGAACTCAAGTAAGAATATATGTTTACGCGAAGATAATCATAATTCATGTTGAAGTTAACCAATACTTTAGATAATCGGGGTAGACACAAAAGTAAGGATAATTATAGAGGCACGTAAGTGGCTCAATTGGCTATTTAGGGTCCACAAAGGACGATTGGGGACTTTCGTGGAGGCTTCAAGGACGAATAAGAGAAGTACATTGATAAGCCCCAAAGGGCTTATCGGTCTATGTGAAGGAAGGGTTAGGGTATAAAGCGACATTACAACCATCTCAGGGTGCAGAAATGTGGTTCCTGCATCCTCCCATATTGGTTCAGGTGATACTTCAGTCTGTCCTCCATGGATTGATGCTGAAAGGGCCAATAGTGTATGGATTTTCTTGGCTAATTAAAGCTGAACTTGGGTCAGGGCCCATCAAGCCAACAACGCTGCAACATGATGACTAGATTGTTGCAATGCATTTCATCGGAGGTAAGGAATTTACCTTAATATGATGGTCTAACTAATGTGGATAATATTTTGTATGTGTTTGAGCGTGAAATCCTTGAGCATCACCACTTCTAAGTGTTAGATCTAGCACTGTATGCTATGTCCACATGATGGTGGGTTGCACACAAGGATAGCTTTGATGGATGGCGGGATTATAGAAGAATGATGAGGTTGCAATTTGGTCAACCTAACCTTCGATTGACTAAGAAATATGATGGGAGGGATGATCTACATGATCACCTAGAGAATTGGACTAAAGTGTATGGAATGAAGCGACAGTGAGAGTGGGTACACTTGTTTTGCCATACTTTAAACACAATACCCATGAATTGGTATTTGGAGACAGAGCTCCACCATGGCACCATGGAATGGGAAATTTTAAGATAAGAATTCTTAATGACCTTCAGTTTTGAAGATGGGTTTGAGAGAATTGATGAAGCCTTGTAGGAGGTTAAGGTAGTGATCTTCAAAATACTGCAAGAATCTCTGGAATGGGTCCAACAATATTGGAGCACCCAAATGCGGCATGTGCTAGAACATTATACTGTGATCATTGAGGAGGAGGATGAAGATCAGAGAAATATCAATATTCTAGAGGCCAAATGGCATCGCGAAGTCAAGGGCCCCCAAATGGAGAACCCTGACATCACCGCGCCATTGAAAACCAACCAACTGAACATTGGGGCTGTAGCATAACTAAAGTTCGCAAAAATTGGGGATTATTGGGATGACGCTACTATGGATAAGGTTGTTAAGTTACTCCACAAATATCAGGATCTGTTCCCTACTAAGTTTTCAGACTTGAAGGGCATAATAGGATACTTGTGTGTTATGAAAATTGCTCTAAAGCTGGACACGAAGCCTGTTACGTAGAGGTCGTATCACCTGAATCGTAAGTATAGGGAAAATTGTTACATATTTATTTGGGCATATCAACCCCAACTTAAATGTTGATGTTATTAGGGTTCATCAACCCCTAATATAGTTATTTCATCCCCTAAAGAACTTAGTCATATGAATGCCTCACTCTCAAAGAAGTTCCATCACAAAATTCATCCAAAAAGTGTGTCTAAAGAGATCATTGCTGGAAGCCCTTCATTAGGTTGCAATGAATGGTAGGTGCTACACTGACTAAGTGTTATGCATTGCACTTAGGCCCTCTTTAGGGTTCGATGAGCGAGCTTGGGAAAATTTCCAGGAGAGTTTGAAGAATCAATTATTGATGGAAACCTCTAGAAGCTTCTCCAATGCCACTTGCCCCTCTGAGTTTGCCCAAGGATGACAAAAGGAATTAGGAAACATCAACCTCCTATCTCCCTCTTTCATGGAACCAATTCCTAAAAATAGAAAGGCATTCATCATCATCATTGATGACCCAACCTCCTTCACTCATCTATAAATGGATCACTCATCCAAAGGATCTGAAGGATGAATAATTCTGAGTTGTAAGGAGGTGTTGATGGTTTTAGTATTGAGGCTAAGTATTGTTGTAATGTTCGAATTTCTTGTTGTTCATGAGGTGAATAAGGTTTGAAGCTAGAAAGATGGTGCTGGATCGAACTCATGGGTTGTAATCCTTCTTTATATTAATAAAGCTTTTCAATATTTTTCCCCTATGTGTGTGTAATCTATCAATGCATTCATATGTTTATCATACTTTCGATTCTATGTTATTTATGAATTATGGATCATTATTCTTTGACGGTTCTTTGTTTATGTGATTACACAGGTACTCTCCAAGCATGTTAAGTACGGGGAGGAGCAGCGAGATCAATCAAAGGAGAGAGAGTCAAGTGAGGAATCAAGTGGAAGTTGCAGGTTGGATCCTTATAATCTTTCTCTTATCTTTCGTTCATAGGAAAAATAGTGAATTGTTTTAACTATTGTTTCTAGGTTAGCTACCAAACCTAGAGGGTTAGCATTCCTTAGAAATACTAATTTTCCCAAAAACAAATTAGCGACTCCGTTGGGGATTGTTTTCCCTTTTTGGTAGTTTAGTATCCTCTTAGAACATTCCACTACACTTTACTTGATGTTGTTCATTAAACTCAAGCTTAATCCACTAAAAATTGAATCAAATTTGAGCCAAAAACAACTTCATAATTGTTCCCTATAATCATCGCATTGTCCTTAACTGTGGCTTGCTATGCATTGCAGTTCCTGCATGGACAAAGTGCTATGCATTGCACTTGGTCCCTCTTTAGGGTCCAATGATCTCTTGAAGATCAGTTTCCCATATAGGAGCTGACGTTTTTGTCAATTTTCATTATTTTCTGGATTGCTTGGTGGATATAAATGATGTCTCATTTCTGAAATCAACCTCTCATCTCCATAGTTTGGCCTCACATAGACTGGATTGTTGAATTTTTTTTGTGTATTTATTTATCATTTGCAATTTATTGTCGGAAAGTAGTTTTGACTGATTGTCATGTCAAATTGAAAAGTGTCGTAAAGTCATCATTTTCGTCAAAAGGTGAAGTGTTGTAAAGTCTTCCTTCATAGATAATTGATCGATATATTTTTGTGCATTCAATTTGGTTTCTTATTCAAAGTGTCGAAAAGTGTCATTTCTTCAAAATTGAAAGTGTCATACAAGTCTTCCTTTATCTTTGAAAGAAATTGTTGCAATCACCATTTTTGTATGAAAAGAGTTCTGAATCATTTGTGCATTAGTTTTTCTTATTGCATCTTTTACATTAAGAGAAACTAAAAACAAATACATGCATTTGCATTTTAGAGTCTTAGTTTGTGAATGCTTGAAAGGAATGGTTTAGGGAATTGTATCTAGTTTGTGCTCTTTGTTGCTTGTTCAAAAAGTACTTGTATGCCCTATCCCTCATAGCTAGGATTTTCATTGTTGAAATAAATGGAAAGAGTGCTTCTCATTCTAGTTGCATTTTTAGGAATTTCGAAAAACATCTCGTGGTGAACCTTTAAAGGAAAATTCTAAAGAAGGTCAAATTAAAATTTATCTGAATTAATCTAATAACGCATGGGAACCTAATGAAAACATCTAGAGGTTTAGGCTAGAGACGTGTTCCAATGTCTTAAAACCTAGTGGTTTTCATTTTCACTGAGGTTGGGTGATTCCTCCTCTCTAATTCGATAAGTACTAGTACGGACATGTGCTCCCTGTACCGTCGAGTATATAGTGGGAGACCCCAATAGGTTCAAATCCTTTATCCCTAAGAAGCTGAATCTGCCACCTTACCAGTCCCAATGCACTGAACACGACATTTGGGAAGATTGACTGTTGTACATAAAGTCCTTGGAAATTTCTCTTTCATTTATCACCTAGGTGTATATTGTAGTTTTGCGATTTTTCTGGTAAACCCTCTTATCTAGAATCTCTAGAGTAGTCACTTTCATTCCTTTTTGACCCTTTAAAAGTAAAAGGATCACTTGATCACTTGTCCTTTCAGGCTCATTAAAAATCGAAGGCGACTAGAGTCATCTTTTGCTTTTTCTCGACTCTTTAAAACTGAAAAAGAAAAGTTGTGTTCTAATGTCATAGAAATTAATTGACCGTAGAAAACATCCCCCACGCTCGCTCTTTAGTTGATCTTAGGTTGAAACATATGGCAAAAAATCCGGAGTGTAACAATCAAGGAATTCCTTTTGATGGAAATCCTAGTCCTTTTCCTCCATTTGGAAATATTGGTGCTCTATATGGCTACACTGTCCCTTCTGGGATTTACCATTAGCTTGCTAGTATGGTTGTTTTCAACCTCCTTGGTTCAAAATGTCATGATTTCTCTACAATCAAGTACACCTCAAACTAGACAAAATCAACCTCCACTTTATCCTAAAGTTGACCCTTTTCCTTCTTCTTCGTTTGTTTCTTCCTCCCCTTCTTCCTTTTCGCCTGGTGAAAGTATTGGTACTAGTAACCAGGTGGCTAAGAAGAATAAGAAAGGGAAGAAGAAGAAGAAGAATCAAATTCAGCAGAAGGGCAACCAAGCAACCATTGCTTTGAATGCAAAATATGATGAGAAACCACCTGTCAAGCCTCACAAAGTTCGATATCCATGCAAACTTTGTGCAAGAGACCATCTTCTTTGAAATTGTCCTGATATTTACTAGATCTTAGAAGAATGGTCTTCCTGTTCACATCATCCCGTGTCATCAACCTCTATAAATCATGTTGGTGACATACCATCAACTAGTGATAGTAAAATTCATGGACAGAAGGGAAAAGTCAAGTTTCCATGTAGGTTATGTGAAGGGAATCACCCCATTCACCTTTGTCCCTATTTGTATGAAGCCAAAAGAGTGTTGGATAACCGTCGTGCTTCGCCGCAGTGATTTCCATCTAGTTAGAGGAAACTTTCCCTAAGTCCTTCACTAGTTGGTGAATTGACTAACCAAAATCAGTCGTCAGTCAAACCCACTCTCTCTTAAAGTGAACCAAATGAGTCTATACCCGACCGAAATCGACAGGTCGAGGCAAAAAATTGATTCGATTTCACCTCCAGTAAATCGTACCTTTCCCGAAGAGAGTGAAAATGATACCACTCAAGTTCTTTTTGTTTCTTTAGATTCTAATGAGCTTGGAGGCAATCCACTTGTTCCATCAAGACAGGAGGAAAATCATCCAGTTCTCGTAACTCAAGGGGTTAATCCTCTCGTTTCTACGGTACCCCCTCCAAGTAGTCTAGTCACTTCCTTTGATTGGAATCAACTGGCAAGATTCTGCCTTACTTCCTATGTGCCTTTCCAGATCATAGTATAGTTTTGTAATATGATTGTATCTGCCACTATTATAGACGAAGGTGCATCAGTGAGTATCCTTTCCTCAACTGCTTGGCAAGCACTTGGTTTGCCACCACTTGTGCCTGTTACACAGAATCTGTTGGGTTTTAACAGAGGAACCAATCAACCATTAGGGACCCTCCCTTAGTTACCTATTACTTTGGGAGGAAAAACCATTTATCTTAATGTGATTGTAGTCCGAGGACCTTTAGATTACAATTTACTTCTTGGGCACAACTATGTTTATGGCATGTGAGCTATTGTTTCAACGCTCTTTCAAGTGATTTGTTTCCCACATGAAGGAAGGATTATCACCATTGACCAGCTTTCATTTCCCAATTTAAATATAGTTCCTAGTCAACCATCTTCCCTAAATGGTCCTTTTGTACCAATGGTATCATCCCCGCCATAGGTTAATTATGTGGCAACCTATTCCATACCTACATCAACTGACGATCAATTAAGTGATGTTGTACATCATGTACTGGGGGCATTGGAACCAGATCTCTCTTTCTTGACCTCTTATGAGTTATGATTGAATCCAAGGATATTTCTTTGTCTTGTGTCAACCTCGTTAAGAAATGAAACAAGGGTCTTCGAGGATAGTTCATTGTCTTGTGTCAACCTCATTAAAAAATGAAACAAGAGTTCGAGGATAGTTCTTTTACTATGTCAACCTCATTAAAAAATGAAACAGGTCCACGAGGGTAATTCCTGGTCTTGTGTCAACCTTGTTAAAAAATGAAACAAGGAGCATGAAGTAAAGTTCCAAGTCGAGTCTTTGATTAGATCTCGTAAAATCCCAGTCGAGTCTTTTACTTGATCTCGTAAAATAACCTTCATTCCATCCACTTGATAGCCTTAAGTAGTCTACTTAGGTGAATGTAATGAAGCTTGGGGGGCATGCACCTAGTGGTAAAGTTAAGTTTCCCTATAGGTTATGTGAAGGTAATCACCCCATTCACCTTTGTCTATCTGGACGAAGTGAAAAAGGTGTTGGATAATCGTCCTGCTTTATCGCAATGTCTTCCATCTGGTTACAGGAGACTCTCCTTTTCATCATGTTGCAGGCATGTAAACCAATTCAAGCATAGTTTTTCGTTTTAAGCTTGTGTAAAAATGAAACTGAAGCTAATCATAGTTTTTCGTTTCAAGCTTGTGTAAACATGAAACTGAATCCAAGCATAGTTCCCTATGGTTCAAGCTTGTATAAACTGAACCCATATTCACTTTTAACCCTAGTGATTGCCATTCTATCAGCCTCTTTCATCAGATGAGCCTTGGTTTTTTTCATCCCATAGTCACCATCTCTTTGGCCAATCATATGCTTTCACTTGGTTGTTTTACCCTTTTGGAGGAACAACTGCAATGAGTGGTCTTATTAGCCAACCTCTTCACATAAATCAACATGTTTTGAGAAGTTCCAACATCACCGAAACCAATTGCTACATTAGACACCACTCGCTCCTCAAAATGCAGTCCTCTTTAAGCTCTTTTCAGACTCTCTAAACATGAAAAGATTGTTGAGCGTTTGTCATTTCTAGCTCGTTAATGGATTAGAATCAATATCTACTCAGTATAGTTTTAATCCTTCTTCAGCTTGAGATAGATTAACTACGAAAAAGGTACTCGCTGATCAAACATGATCAATAGGTTCTCTCTTGTATTCTTTTATGCTTTTTCAAGCTGGAGAGACAAATTTATGAAAAAGAACTTATAGAGTCTTCTTTTCGTCCCTTTTCAAACTCTCTAAACATGAAAAGGATGGAGTTATCTTTGTCGTTAAACTCATTAAAATATCATATAGCAATAAATTTGTCTGTCTAGACAAGACCGAGTTTCACCTTCACTAGACTCATTAAAACATCAAATAGCAACAGGGTTTCCCGAAGGGTGAATTATAGAACAAAAATATGTTATCCTCCTTAATATTGATAAAAAATAAAGAGGTACTAGTTAGCAATGACAGAGGAAAATGGGAAAAGTCTTGAAAACGTATGGTAACGAGTCACTCTTGAACATGAAACTTTCACTTCATCTCCATGACTAAGTTGGGTTGAGTCATTTCATTTGATGGTTATCATACTATTGGTCTATCACACCATCCATCACTTTTGTTTTGGTTCAACGCTACCAATTCATCTCAGTGTCATTGATATGTTCAAGAGAAGTCATGCAGTTAAAACTTCATCCATTGCAATACTATAAACCTTCATTTTCATAACATCGATTCCTGAAGTTTTTGTCATCAGTCAATTCTCATCTCCAAAATCATTTACTTCGTTTCGTGTCGTAGATGTGGGATACATCAAGGCCCTCCTACGACAAGTCACTTCTTATCGACATTATCTCATCATCCAAGAAGTTGACTTAGAAACACCCTTTCAGTGCCTTGAGGCTTGCATACATCAATGGCAAGTTTCTCGCTTCTGGCAACAGTTTGACATCAATGGCCTTCGACTGAAATATTTTGCATGGTGTACGACATCAAAACACTTATTCACACCATGCAGAATGTAATGTAGTACCTTCAAGATCATCATCATTATTGGTGATCCCTCTCGCTTTTGTTAACAACCTACATCATTGGCTCGTAATCAGGCAATATCTCTCCATGTTCGACCTTAGAACATCTATTCACATGGTTAGACTTGTACATTGAGTGAAGATTGAACGAGATTGAAGACCCCGGATCTAGTTTCATCCATCTGGGCTACAATATATTCAAGAGTACCAAATCAAATGTACAAATACTTTACATAGATGTTCATCCTAATCATGGATAATAAATCTATATCTGTAGAATCATAAGTCTCTATCTATAGACGACTATCTGATCTATGTACATGTAATAAAATTTTATAAGTTGAGCATGGGAATGCCTCCCTTAGCTAGTTCATGAGAAAAATCAAGTTATCATGATGTATTGTACTGTAATTGATGTAGGTTGCCTTCCATTTTGAAACTTTTGATCCTCATGATAAAGCATTTCACCCGACATAGATATTTACGACCTCATGCTTTAGGGGGCAACTATTACAGATTTATTTAAGCATATCAACCCCAACTTAAATGTCGATGTTATTAGGGTTCATAAACCCCTAATATAGTTGTTTCATCCCCGAAAGAACTTATTCATATGAATGCCTCACACTCAAAGAATTTCCATCACAAATTTCATCCAAAAAGTGTCTCTAAAGAGATCATTGGAGGAAGCCCTTCATTAGGCTGCAATGAATGACAGGTGCTACACTAACTAAGTGCTATGCATCGCACTTAGGCCCTCTTTAGGGTGTGATAAGCGAGCTTGGGTGAAGTTCTAGGAGAGTTTGAAGAATCATTTATTCATGGAAACCTCTAGAAGCTTCCCCAATGCCACCTACCCCTCTAAGTTCGCCCAAGGATGACAAAAGGAATTAGGAAACATCAACCTCCTATCTCCCTCTTTCATGGAACCAATTCCTAAAAAGAGAAAGGCATTCATCATCATCATTGATGACCCAACCTCTTTCACTCATCTATAAATGGATCACTCATCCAAAGGATCGAAGGCTGAATAATTTTGAGTTGTAAGGAGGTGCTGATGGTTTTAGTATTCAGGCTAAGTATTGTTGTAATGTTAGAATTTCTTGTTGCTCATGAGGTGAATAAGGTTTGAATCTGGAAGGATGGTGCTGGATCGAACTCATGGGTTGTAATCCTTCTTTCTATTAATAAATCTTTTCAATATTTTTCCCCTATGTGTGTGTAATCTGTCAATGCTTCATATGTTTATCGTACTTTTGATTCTATGTTATTTATGAATTATGGATCATTATGCTTTGACGGGTCTTTGTTTCTGTGATTACATAGGTACTCTCCAACCGTGTTAAGTACAAGGAGGAGCAGCGAGATCAATCAAAGGAGTGAGGGATCAAGTGGAAGTTGCAGGTTGGCTCCCTATAATCTTTCTCTTATCTGTCGTTCATAGGAAAAATAGTGAATTGTTTTAACTATTGCTTCTAGGTTAGCTACCAAACCTAGAGGGTTAGCATTTCTTAGCAATACTAATTTTCTCAAAAACAAAAATATTCACTTGGAATTGAATAAGATGCTAGCATCAAGCATCATAGAACCTGTGGAGGATTATGATTGGGTAAGCCCAATGGTGGTTTAGGAGAAGAAACAAAAGGATGAAATAAGGATTTACATAGATCTGAGGAAGATTAATGATGCCTATGTCCATGAACCACTCCCAACACCATTCACAAACAAAGTATTAGACAACATTGGAATGCAGGATGCCTACTCATCCAGTGATGGATTTTCGGGGTACCATCAGATCAAGATCGCACCAGAGGATAGGAACAAAATAAACTTTGCGACATAATGGGGTTGTTTCTAGTATACTGTGATGCCGTTTGGACTCAAGAATGCGCCTATGATATTATCTGACGTAGTTATAGTAGTGTTTAAGGAATTCATTCATAAGTTCTTGGAAGTATATTTTGATGACTGGATAGTCTCTGGGTTAGTGAAGTGCCATGTAGCAAGTCTGCGCTTGATATTGGATACATGTTGCAAGTACTAGATCATGCTGAATTTGAAGAAGTGTTTATTCTGTGTCCCCTTTGGGATTTTGCTAGGTCACATGGTATGCAAGAAAATATTGATGGTGGACCTTGCAAAGATTGTAGTGATAGTAAATTTGGAGGCCCCAAGGAGTTTTAAGTAGCTGCACGTGATACTATGACATACTAGATATTATAGGAAGTTCATCAAGGCTTATGCTCAGATTACTGCACCCACGGAGAAAATGTTGAAGAAGGATGCTACATTCTGTTGGGATGAGGAATGTCAGTGTAGTTTAGATGTGTTGAAAGAGAAGATGGTCACCACGTTGATCTTGGTCTTCCCTAACTGGAAGAAGGAATTCCATTTACATGTCAATTCTTCTTATGTTGCATTGGGTGCAGTGCTAACACAGGCCGGTGAAGGAGAGCTGGAACATCCTATAGCCTTTGCAAGTAGGAAATTATCGAAGGCCGAGAATAATTACTCAACGACGGAGCATGAAGGATTGGCTATGGTGTACATGCTTCAAAATTTTAGGCACTATCTGTTAGGCAGACATTTCAAGATGTACACAAATCATTCTACCCTGAAATACCTAGTCAATAAGCCTGTGTTGAGGGGGAAGATCTACCTATGGTTGCTTCTATTCCAGGAGTATGAATTTGAGGTCATTGTGAAGCCAGGGAGGTTGAATGCAAGACCTGATCATTTGTCATGTATCAAAATAGTGGAGGAACTTACTAATTTGGAGGAAGGGTTGCCATATGAATAGCTCTTTGCAGTGTGCGTAATGGATAATCATTTTGCAGATATCATCCATTTTTTGACCACGTGATAGCATCAGAAGGATATGCAAGTCAGAAAAAGAAGGAATTAGTAGTGTGTGCAAAATACTTTTTGGTGATCGTGGGACATCTGTATAATATGGGTGCAGAAGAGATATTGCGATGATATGTGCTAGATTTTGAGAGAAATAACATTCTTGCTAAAGCTCATGGAGGAGTAGTGGGAGGACACTATGCAGGAAAAGAGATTGTGCAGAATATTTTGCATGCATGTCTATGGTGTCCAGCGCTGCATAGGGATTCCAAAGTGTATTATAGGGTATGTGATGAATGTCAATGAACCGAAAAACCATCACGACGAGATGAGTTGCAACTGAATCCTCAAGTATCTTTGTGGCCATTTGAAAAATGGGCGATCAATTTCATTAGTCCAATTCAGCCCCCAGGGAAGAAAAATAGTGTGCACTACATCATCACCGTGATGAAGTATCTAACCAGTTGGACAGAGGCACAACTGGTTAAGGATTGTATAGGGGCTACAACAATGAAGTTTTTGTTTTGATATGTCTTAACTAGGTTTGGCTTCCTGAAAGTGTTGATGAGCAACAAGGGTACACACTTTCTGAATGAGACGATCAGTGTGCTAATAGAAGAATTCTAGGTTTATCATCAGAAGAGTACACCATATCACTGATAGGCCAATGGGACTGTGGAGGCATTCAACAAGATTTTGGAGAATATGTTGACGAAGATTTGCAATAGACAACAAAATGAATGGGATGTGTGCGTACCTGTAGTGTTATGGGCATATAGGAATATTTGCAAGAAGCTGACAGGAGAAACATCGTTTATATTGGTCTACAGTGTTGAAGTTGTGATGTCAATGGAGTATATTGTGCCTAGTCTACACATAACATCTCTCACAGGTATGGCAGATTATGAAACCGTGGAGGAACAACTCGCACAACTAATGGAGCTTGAAGAGGATCGATTCTTGGCTAGATTCCATCAGCAAGTACAGAAGGAACATGAAAAATCTTAGCATGATCGACACATCAAGCTTCTCATGTTCAAGGTAAATGACCTGGTCTTGTTATATGATAGTAATTTTACTAAATTTCTGGGTAAATTTTAGATGCATTGGCTGGGGCCATATATTATCAAAGAAATTATAGATAGAGGTGCAGTTTATCTCACAAAGCTTAATTAAGAACCTTTTCCAGGAAAATTGAACGAGAGTCGATTGAAGTTGTATAGCAGGGATCCTACGCAATGACTATATGGCACCAGGATAGTCTTAGTGCTCTAGGTAGTTGCAAGGGAGCACGGGAGTATAAACTACATAGCCAGGATTGGAGGTCTATGCAGCTGGCGAGCCACACAGAGGATGATAAAGATGCAATCTATGATGCTATGTGCAGGGGCTTATGCTATGAAGGAAGGTACCACAAAGAACAGCAGGAAAGTGACCGTTGGGGTCACTATTCATGATTTGATAGCTAGAAGATGGTTAAGAGGAGTGGGCTGGCAGTATTTAAAGGCAAAATATTTGAATATCTGCCACCAAAACAACATTAATGGTTAGAATTTGGGGGAAATGGTCAGATTTGAATTCAAAAACCCCTATAAATTACGCGTGTCAGTCCAACAGAGAACACTTTTCACACTTAGAGTTTTTGATAATATTTATTGTCTGTTGATGAGACGAGCATTTTGGGAGGAATTCTTTTCCCACATAGATGTGTCTCTTGAAGCTCGTAAGTTGTTTATGGAGAAGATGAATGCCACCAACCTTGTTGAGGCTTTGAGTGCGGAATCAACAATATTTGACGCCCCGAGCCCTAAAATATCCAGTGCTAAAGCTACGCCTGCGGTGCCCATGGCGCTGAGGTCACCAAGGTAGAAACAATACATGGCAAAGGAGAAGCATAAGAAGTTGATAGTGATCAACATTTCCCCCAGGAAGCATACTGCGATGCCAACCCAAAAGAAAGAGAAACAACCAGCAAAAGGAAAAGAGAAGGTTGTAAGCTAGAGGCTGAAGAAAGCCAAGGAACAGAAGATGTTGATGCTCAAGGAGTGGATCCCCTCACAAAGCTCCCTTAGTATATCCCTTCGAGGAAGAGAAAGGCGAAGATCACAAAAGACTTGGACTCTGAGAAATTTATCATTTCCACACCCTTTCTGCTTGAGCAGGTACCTTTTGAGGGTCTACGACTCATGCACAATTGATGATTTGAGTCATCAATCGTGGAGCCATGTAGAAATATTCCTAGGCTTCATAGTCTTGAAGATGCCCAACCAGAAGTGAAGGTTAGGAAGTTAGCCACTAGAGTGTGCGAACCAAAGGCATAAATTAACCGAGTTCAATTTGAACTCAACATGAAGATCACTGGGTTGCAATTGAAGATGCAGCCATCGACTCCACTGGAGGTCTGGGAGCAGTATTGACCCATGATCAAGGAAGGCTTGGCTACTTTGGAAGCCATAGTTACAGACTGCACAACAATATCAGAGCAAGCCATGGAGTTGGTCACTAATCTACTGGAGGATCCAAACTTGTAGATATTGAATACTGAGATTAGGGAGCTACAAAATAAATACAATGAAGCCAGGGAAATGACGCGCTTCATTGTGCTAGTGCAATGCCTAGCCAAGTTGCAAGAGTGGAAGAAGCTCCTCACATAGGTAGAAGCAGCACAAAAGAAGGAGGCCTTGCTTAAGGCCAGGCTGGAGCCCTAGTTAAAAGAAGCTTATCAGATCTCGAAAAACATTCAGGATAAGTTGAAGGGCTTGCAACAAACAATGAAGCTAGCCATAGAAGGACCAACTACAAAGAAGCTAGTGGAATAGGTCAAGCAGGTAGCAATAGGAAACTTTGCCTAAGTTTTTGTAGTACAGGTGGAGCTGGGGTATCTTCACAAAAAGATCATAGCAGCAGCAGAGTGACTCGAGGGCGAGTCATGATCTTTGTGTTGGGGACCTATTAAGATGAGGTACCCTAGGTTAGTTTTGGGGTTACAAACCCATGCTTTGATGTAATTTTTGTAAAAGAGGTAAAATCTCCACAATTTTTGGATGTGGAGCGCATAGATGATTAGAAGTAAAATAGGTTTTAGCCCCTTGTTTATGTAAAGTTGAGTTGGATTTGAGATCCACCCATGGTTCGTGGACCATGGGATTGTATAAATAGGTGTGTCTTAGAGAGTCTAAGGTAGGTCAGGTAGTAATGGTTCAATAGAAGATAGCACAGAGAAGTGGTAAGATAGGAGAGAAAGGCACTACAACTGAGTGCACAGAGGCCTAGATAGAGTCCGGAGCTGAGTGCGCGGACCATTGTAGCTAAGTGTGCAGGGAAGTTTTGAGTCTACATTATGAACTGGAAGTCAATAAAGAAGTTGTTCTGGAAAAATATTGTGTATTGTTGTTTACTTCTGTTTATAACTTTTGATATTGATGAAATAATATGTTTATGAAATGTTGATCTAATGATGCACGGTTCTATTGAATAATTGTTAGAAGATGTATGCAAGCATGTTTATGTAATTCCTCGAAGACTTGGATAATTTTTGCTATGTCTATTAAATACTTAAGTAGATCTGTGCGAAATCTGATCTAGGGTTTTTTTCTGGTGCACGTAAGTGGATGAATAGACTGTTAAGGGTCTTCAAAGACCAATCGTTGACCTTTGTGAAGCTCTAAAGGCGTTTGGGATAAAATTGTAGTACCAAGCCATAGGGGATTATAGATCTACGCGTAGGCAGATCTAGGGCACTAAAAGACATCACACTAATCTCTGGATGTGGAAACTTGGTTCCAGCATCCCCCATACTACTTCGGGTGAGACTGCAGCCTGCGCTACACAAGTTGTTTCTGAAAGGGCTAGTAGTGTAGGTTTTTTTAATTAGCGCAACTAACTCTGAACCTCAGTCAGGACACCCTAAGCCAACAACAATAAAATGAGTGAAGTAAGAATAAAACACGCATGCAAGAAAACAAACCAAAAGAAGACACTACTACTACTCCTAAGCTAACAGTGCATGGGTCTGCTCATGTGAAGTGATACTTCCAATGCAGCCACCGATGCATTGGTTGACCCATGTTGGTGAAGGCATGGTTCACAAGCAACACAACTATGTGAAACAACAAACATGAAAGATATAACAATGAAGACAGACATAATCTGAGTTTGAATGTGTCCACATAACATAATTGAGTGCAAGTGCATGACATGCAATCCGTGGACTTACCATGGTGTTGTGCGACACTGCATGCAAATGTTAGGCATATGCATACTCTTGACTATGACATGCAAGAAAACGAAAGAAACAAGGACAACTTGTGTGTGTATGTGTGCTTGCTATGTAAGATTCCTCCAATTCATTAGCGATGAGATCGTGTAGTTCAAGTGGAGGAAGAATAATTTGCATGTGATATTGATCTTTAATGCATATAGATGAGTGATGAGGAGCCTCATATGTTTCAACAATTTCCTCGTCAGAAGTGAAACCAACCTCAAGACAGCAAGGACCTGACATAACCATTAGCTGGGGCTGAAGTGCCTTGACAGTATGCCGGGTTTCAACTTCGTTGACAAATAGATCATCATAAACAAGTGGCTTTGAAAAATAAACTGTGATAGAATCATCATCATGATCGAATACGGGGGTAAATAGATCACGATAGCTACGATAAACAAAATCAATGATTTCATTGGCATCCTCATGATCTGATGAATCAAACAGAGGGGTAGATGAGAAGCAAAAGAAATTCACCCTCTGCATTTCTAAAAAAGGTAGATGAAAAATCAAGTGGATTTTCAAAGAATGATTTTTCCTCTTCGTTGTCAAATAATGGACTGACATCCAATGTGTTCTACAAATGATCAACAATGGGTACATCCATAGACAGAGATAAACATGTGAATTTAGGGATGGCAGAATCACCAAAGATGTTAAGGAAAAACAGAGGAGGCACAAAGAGAAGGGAATCATCCTTCGTCATGGGTTGATGCTCAGGCTCCTAGTCATACTCTTCATGAATGACAACGCAGGTTGGTTTTCAAACACCAACTCCATCGATAGCTTGATCCTCATTCACAACAGATGTAGAGTCTAGAATGGAAGAACACAAGACAATGCAATCTAGAGGATCAACAGAACACAAAGATGGAGGTTGAGGTAAGATATGCATATGACAACCCATGTGCTTCGCAAACCAAATCTGCACGAAAATTTAGAGAAGTGATGTTGGGAGGATGTGGTAGTTGAAGAGATGTGTCTGCATGTTCTCCCACATCACTCTATCATGGTGGAGTTATTTGATGAGGGGAAAAATGACAGTCACTTGTGACAATGACCATGTCCATCTATGACTGCGCAACCCCATCACCAAAGTATGTTAAGTGGGGCTTGAGCTTAAACTTCTTCTTGGGATTGACAGATTTGGTAAGACAATATTCAAATCTGTCCATGAGATACTATAATTTTATCTGACTTTTCAGAGCTTGAAATTGCAATACACCAAACTAGTCCCAAAAATCCATAGGCAATTCTTGTGCGGTCTTTTGCTGTCTTAACAAATTTTTGTCAAGAGGTTCTGGATCAAAATGATGGAAAGTTGATTTATTGAGATAACACAACTACTCAAGTGAGTGCACATTGCCGAGTGGCAGACTTTAGCACCACCATTATGGGGATTCATGAAGTGTGTGTGCAAGCAACAAGCTGGCCTCCTCATCAGAGAAGTCATTTGCATTATCAAGAAATGCATAGAAATATTGTAAGTACGTAATCTAGGCCACTTTGCCTTCACCATCATACGTGAAATTGCACAAGAGATAAAAAAAACTCTCTTGTGATGTCGAGAGGTTCAGCATGTGAAAAACATCGCGGAGGGGCGAGTCTAATAGTATCCATGATAGATGTGTGAATATTCAAAATAGGATGAGAGGAAACAACTTGTCATCTAGCCCTCCTTCTAGTACCAGAAATGTTGATGGTGCTGGACCCGCCAACATGTCAGGGGATATCCCCGGTAAGAAGTCCCAACTAGACCTTAGATCGTTTGGTGTAGGAGTCGTAGCAGTGGGTCGTACAATATTGCCTTGACCGTGGTTGCGGGTAAAGGTAGGTAAGATGTCCTTACTGGTAGAAAGGGTGTGACATGCACGACAAGCAATGGAAGGTGCATGAATGGTTCTAACACATGGAAGGTGGAATGAGTGTGCCCCTTGGAAACCTATGTAAACATGCAGCTTGGAAGGGAACACATGAGCAAAGATGCATCACGAACTGGAAGGCAGGTGAACCAAAAATCTAAAGTGATGGTTAAACCAATAACATATCTCAGTAATATTCATGCATACATATAAAAAAATTGTTTATACATACATGTGTAAGCAAATAGATACATATATCATTAGAGTAACCAAGATAACTGGACTACAATATAAAAATATGCATGAAACGTGTTGGCTCTGTTATATTAAGAAGTGAAAGTTCCAAACATACAGTACAACAATGACCAACCACTAGCCCCAATAACAAAATGTTACAATCAATGCCGCCTACTCCTGCAAAGAGATGTACTAGGTCTGCACTGTGGAGAAGCCAAAGCTCATTACAATACTCTCCAAGATTTCTCTAAGGTACTCCTATCAGAAGCTTGGCTGCCCAAAAGCCTCTACAATAAGTTATGAGGTTCTATAAATAGAAAAGGGTGGGTTGGCCCTTGGCATTCCCCTTTGTGACTACTCAACTACCCTCATGACTCTTCAAATACTTTGTGGTTATTACATTCAACTATCTACGCTTAGACTTCCACTTTACAATATGTTACATATAATCTGCACATGTACCCATGTGAGACAAAATAGGCTTGAGAAAGCCATGCAAGGCATCACTAAGGCTTGGATAACTATGGGAATACCAACTCTTCAACATCCTCATGATGGTAAACAATGGCGAGCTGATGCCAAGATTGGTAGTTTGCGATGGTGTCGACGTACTCTGTGGTGACATCTTTCTAGAAATGAACTATTTCCTCTGTTGCATTCAAGTACACTGATTTGGCTCCTATTTCCAACTCGTCTAATAACATGTGCATCATCATCTTGAGTGCGACCGGACCAATGACATACTGATGCATAGTGTTTGTGTTGATCGCAAGTCTGCGCTGGTGGCTATACACATCAACTTGTCAAAATACATGCCCAACTCCATTTGGACCTGATTCTTTGCCTTTGCCTCAGTGAGTGTCCCAACATATGGGATCACATGTGCCTGCACAACAACATCCATGCTTTTGAACACTCGTGCATGGGAAACCTGCAAACTAGTGATGAGCTGCAAGATTTCCTCATAGTTCCGGATTTGACTTTGAATGTGTGCCTTCAAATAAACCACCTTGGGCTTCATCAAGTTGGGCAAGTGTAACGGGGCTCCCTTGTATCTCATTGTCCATGTTTTCATGCGGTCGACTGTAACAGCCCCAAAATGAAAACATGTAATTAATTAAATTAATCATGCGATTTATAATCAACGCACAATTTATTAACTAATTAACATTAAATTTCAAAAGAATATGGGTACTATAGAAAACTTACTTGTTTCGCATTTCTGATTTCAGGGCTAAATGTTTGTTGAATTCTGCTAACTGCAACAAAGTTTTGGGAATGACTCTCCACCCAACCATAGGCTCAATTGCACAAAATCTTGCTACAACTGGCCACCCCCAAGCCCTCAATCAACATACCACTGCTAGGGAATCCTTTGTCTCAGAACACTATTCTCCCAAGAGAATGGATGATGGAATGCCTCGCATCTTCCTCACCATCTATTAAATAGAGAAAACATTGGAAGGGGAAGCACATGCACATACTCCATGTGTCAACATGTAACTTTATTGTTTTCTTGTTTTATTTCTTTTGTTTTTACTTTTTGATAGCTTTACTGATTTTTACTGCTTTCTTGTTTAATTTCTACTTATATTTATTTAGATCTTTAGTATTGTAATTTATTATTTATTACTATTACTATTTTTATTTTATTGTTTATTATTTATATTATTTATTATTAAGGGACATTACATACTCCCCCACTTTAAGGAACTTCATCCTGAAGTTAAGTTGAATTATTTAAAAGTTTATTTTGTTATTTTTTAATTCATGTTTGTTGACACCCTCTGCCGAACTAGTATAACCAACAAGCATCGAAAGTTTCACAACACCCAAGAAATCCCAAGGAATCTATGTCCTTTTTCCCACTTTCAGAACCAGGCATAAGCCTCCCCGGTCTGTATCCTAGTCCAAGGCTGGCCCCAAAGCTTGTGCCCGACTCAGACCTCATCTTCCCTAAGGCAGGCATTTGGTACAGTACTCAATGACTCTGAGCATGTCGCAAGTTTGGCCCACTCCCTCCACAACTCACTAAGGTGCACAACCCCAGGCATCGAATTCCATACACCCCCACCAGACTTTGGCATCCCAATCCAATAATAGGCACCTAGCCTAGAACATCAGGCACTTAGCCTCCTCAAGGTGCTCTCATAGCCCTTCAAGAGCTATCCTTCAAGAGCTACACAAGACAAAGGAACCACTAGCATATGTAGTGTTGATTGAGTTTGTCCCCAGCCCATATGGTGTTACTTATTCTCCCTCATGCGTATGGGCTCGCACGAGATCATCAAATAAACCGACCCTCTCGGCCCATTTTTGGAGTCCTGTGAATATCACACCTCAACATGCAACCAATGCATTAGCTATACCATCATAGTATCATAGAAAATAATCCACATGCCAAGTCTTGCATGTCATCATGAGAACATTCATCATTGTTATTTCGCAACATTATGAATAATAACGAACTGCATGCTCATGCATGTCATAAATTTGTACGCAACTATCACATGCTTCACCTCATGAAATACCATCATAAGTTATAACATCAACATATTTGCATCAAAGACATATCGTGACTTCACATAATTAATGAACCACATGTCAATAAACCTCATATTACAGCATCATAATTCCTATGCCATGTTATGCATATCATATCCATCATGAGTATTCAACATTAAATACCTATCATAACGTAGTAAATTAATATGTCAATATACCTTGACATAACATCATAATGCCTACGCATATCATCATCATCATAAGGATACATCATCACTATAAAAACCACATGTGCATCATTATCCTCCTACCATTATATCACAAAACCTCATGTAACATTATACTCAACATCATAAGGGTTAATTAAACTAAACTGAAATCATAGTGTACGATTTAGGTGTATCACAATATAACTTTATAACTTTTATCAACAACCATTCTTTAAAAATATTTTGAAAATGGTATGCATCATTAAAGAATAGAAAGTTGACTATTGGAATTGATTAGTTTGCATTTTGTAATGTGTCGCAGCTAACGCGCCAACCCTTGGATGCTTATTAAAATCATTTAGGAGGAAACCCAGCACAATGTTGTTTTGGATAGATTTATTAAATCAAATAGGAGGTAGTTCAACTTTGAGAAATGATATAACGAGAATCAAAATGATTTGTTCTGATACAAAAAATGCTTTGAATTCCAATGCATCCAGTGAAAATACATAGAAAGGACTAAAAGTAATTCTACATAACCAACACTTGCAAATTTTTGTAGATCATTGTGTAGTTCCCTATTATAAAATACAATGCATAATATGTAATTTTATTGAGGCATGAGTAAGTAGAGATAAGCAAAAGAAATTTTGTGTACATACAGCTGTGGCAATCACTTTTGTGTAATTTTGTTCTCTTAGATTCAGATGCAAGATTTTATGGCTTGCCAATTTGAAAAAAAAAAAAAATTAATTGAGAGAAATTGGTAAGGAGTGAGTGATAAAGGGTTTTCATTTGGACCATGGATTTTATTTGGTTAAAAATGGTGATCAATTGGAAATTTCTTGGCTTTGAACTAGTGATGAAACCCTTCCAATGTTGTAATGCTAACCTGTGATTCTGAATATAGCCCACAATCCCAATTATCAATTGATGGATGAATGCAAGATCAAAATTAAGTGAAAGAGGATATGTCCGCCAGAGAAACCTACAATTTAACAATTCAATAGTCCCATATTAATATGGATTTATGCAATGAGTGAGTTTGAATACATAGCGAAGCTATCTCCTTGATTTCAAATTTCCCAACACAACGAAGAATCACTAGAATTAGAATGAGAGGCACCCTTTAGAAAGAAAAAGAGCACTTCATACTCAAGAAACTTGTTGAATATGGACTGATCAACAATTTGTTTCTCAAGCTACAAGAGATCAATGAGGTAATAGATACAAATCTGCTAGACAACTTGACTGTAAAACTCGCCAAACAACTTTACTTTAAACCTTTAGATGCCTCAAATCGTTGACAAATATACTTTTAGAAATGCCCACGAATTTGATAACAATATCTCAAAAATTTTCTCACGGATTGGAGGAGAAAGAAGGCCTAGAAACCCTATGACCTTGATGAAAAGAAGTCAGAATAAACTCACGGCCAGCTCAGACATTGCCTTAGAAAATAATTAACAAAAATATGGTAGTTCCTAGAAAGATTAGGCTCTCCAAAAAATGTAATTAGCCCCTGCAGAATTAATGTTCTCACATTAGGTAGAATAGATGTGCTATATGCTCAACGCAGAACCTGTCAAAATAATAAGGGCTATATCAAAAAAATATATGTCAAATTGAACAACAAAAACCTTTCAATAATTGATCTCTTCAGAAATTGATGGAGTTCACCTACAGCAATTCAATATTTGATTACAAAATGGAAAAATTTCAGAAGAAAAAAAAAAATTAAGTTATAATTTCACAATCTTTGCGATTGAGAAATAAATGGTTGACAGGCCTGTGACCCTAAAAAAAATTTAGAAATTGAACTATCCAAGCCATAAACAATGGATTCTTGTGAAATTTTGAGTTAAATGGATCCAAATAATTAATAAACCCTGAACAACTTTCTAGGAAAACGATCCCTTGCTGTGAGAACTAGATTGGGCAATCATGATACTCGGCTCTCCTTTAATCTTTCAGAAAAAAACTTGCAGAATGCCTACGGTTCAAGTCATACCCACACTCGAAATTTTTCTTTGTCACAGCCCAACGATAAAACAATTGAAACTGAAGCAAGAACGGAACAAGATATGGGTATAGGTTTTCAGAAATACCAAACATGAACATCCTGCTCCCTCTTCTCCATCGAATATTATTAAGATAAAATTGATTAGAAACGCATTAATGTAGTGTCAATATAGGAATTGGCCCAAGATATAGGTCTTCTGGATTCGGGGACTGGAGCAGTTTGTTCAAGACCAAAACTCGATAAAAGAGTGGATCTAACATCTCAGAGAACAGATCTTTCCAAGGACTACACCGATTAAACATGGAAAACAGCATGGGAAGAAAGCTTCAAGCAATTTTACCGTTAAAAACACTTTAGAAGCATGAATAAAAGCTTCTACAGACAAACCACCAATCTAGGCATTAAGAAGACGAATCCTCATACAACTTTGGACAAAAAGAGTGGAGACAAACAGAGATTCGATAAGATTAATTATTCAAGAAAGAAATCTTGTCTTACAAATTTTATGACCAAGGTTTATAAATATAAATAAAGAAAATTTATCTACTATCTTAAAAGTAATTGTATTACAGACCCTGTCACTGCTGGATTGATTCATGGCAATCAGAGGGGGTATGTCTGAAAGGCATGAAGTCTAAATTCTTGGGGAAAAAGTGCCAAACGCCCGTGATAATGTTTGGTGTTTCCTTCAAATCTGGAATTAATTTCTTGAAATCAAAAAAGCTAAATTGCATATTTATGATTTAAATTGTCAAATCAGCTCAAAAAAACATGAATCCGTGAAATTCTTCGCCTGTTTTTTTTTCCAAACTAATTGTAGAATGACAAGTTTGGTGCCCTATAAATGGCATATTTTCACTTTAATATCAACAAATTAAGGAGAATTTCTAATATTACAGCTGGTCTTATCAATCCCAATACTTTTCTTTGCGAAATGCAGTCAAGAAAAGAAGAAAATTAGTAAGGTGAGTCTATCAAATCTCGTTGATTCGAACAACACATTGAATTCCAAATTGAAAACTAAGAAAGCACTTAGAAGATGAATTTTTGCATACGTAAACATTAGTGCACTGTCAAACTATGTGATTTCCATTATTTTGAATGAAACTACGAGTACAATGTCCAATCAATAACAAAAAAAAATCAAATTTTCTCTTAAAAACCAAGAAGGGTTACTAACAAGCTCTAAGCAGTGAAATCCAATCATTCATCCATGCAATAGTATGGATCTCTGTGAAATCGAGTGAACATGCGCTACCTTCAAGTCAAAGAGTAAGTGCAGTAGAAAATGGAGTGGAAAATGAGGAGGAAAAGAATGAAGGAAATACCAGAGTTCAAAGAGTAATGGAGCCCCCCTATAATTTTTGAATCTATATTAATAGACTAGTCCTCTCAAAGTGATGTACCTTGCTTGGATTATTATTTTTATTTTTATTTTTTTTTAATTAGTACGTCCATGCATCTAAATTTATTTAATATATATATATATATATATATATATATATATATAGATATATATATATATATATATAATATTATATAATATATATATATATATATTATATATATATATATATATATAATACTATATATATATATATTGTAAAAAGAAAGGTTAGATTTTTATTTATTTCTCTCAAATTTGGTTTCACTAATTTTTTTCTTGATCATCACAAACAAAATAATTGGAAAAAATAATTTAGTATTTTTCTCAAAAATTTTACCTTGAGGTCACACAGAGTTGAAACCTGCTCTGATACCATATGTAACAGCCCCGAAATAAAAACATGTAATTAATTAAATTAATCATGTGATTTATAATCAAAACGCAATTTATTAACTAATTAACATTAAATTTCAAAAGAATATGGGTAGAGACAACTTACTTGTTTCTCACTTCTAATTTCAGGGCTGAACGCTGGTTGAATTCTGCTAATTGCAACAAAGTTTTGGGGATGACTCTCGACCCAACCGTAGGCTCAATTGCACAAAATCTTGCTACAACTGGCCACCCCCGAACCCTCAATCAATGTACTACTACTAGGGAGTCCTTTGTCTCACAACACTATTTTCCCAAGAGAATGGATGATGGAACCATGGAATGATGGAATGCCTATCATCTTCCTCGCCATCCATTAAATAGAGCAAACATTGGAAGGGGAACCACATACACACACTCCATGTGTCAACATGCAACTTTATTGCATTCTTGTTTTATTTCTTTTGTTTTTACTTTTTGATAAATTTATTGATTTTTATTGCTTTCTTGTTTTATTTCTATTTATATTTATTTAGAGCTTTAGTATTGTTATTTATTATTTTATATTATTTATTATTTATTTACTATTACTATTTTTTATTTATTGTTTATTTATTTATTTTCTGTATTTTAATATTATATTATTTTATTTATTATTTATTATCATTATTATTTATTATTAAGGGACATTACATCGACAATAATATGTGAGTTTGAAAAGATATGTGTTGTCCTAGCACAATGTTGCTGGAAACCGTTGAGATGGACAACTGCCTTATGCACGGTACCAAATCTGGAATACAACATCCACATGATTGTCTCAAGGGACGATACTTCATCCAGTATCATCTTCTTTAACTCTGCTCTAGCGGATGTTGCAACCTCTTCTCCTCCCTACTTGGCCATTTGTAACTCAGCCATTCACTCATTCTCTTCTATCAAGAAGCGAATGCTCGAGCTAGTGGCTTTGGATTATGCTCTGGTAGCATCAGCCAGTGCTGCTGGATGCTTGCACACATTAGATACAATCACTCGTTCTTCAAAATGTGCAAGAGATGTGTGGACATCTAGAGTAGCCACTCTAAATGATTGCACAACTCTATGCTACAACTCGTCGAATGATATGTTGTGCAACTTTTCTTTTCGATTTTCTTCAAGGATCTTAGTATCTCCTTGGTCCCTCAGGACCTGTTCTACTTCCTGATCCGGTGAAGTCGGTGGGTCAACCTCTTGGTTGTAAGGTGTGACGTCGATGTCTCATTCTAACTCTGGCTACTCCATCTTTGTATACATCTACTCAAGTATATGTTCAATATCTTGAGTGAAGTCCTACTCCTTTGACTACTCACCATGTTTTCTTTGTACCAACTACTCAGATGATTCTACCACCTGTATGGGCACAGTTTCATCAATCTTTGCATGTTGTGCCTCCTTCTACTCTTCCTTCTCCCATCTGCGTAACTCTTGTTCTTCCCAGAGTTGTTGCTTCAACTCTTGCAACTCCTTCATTATTTCCTCCATCCTTTATTTATCTCTTTGCCTTTGTGTGTTCCTCTTGTTGCACAGCTGCCTCTTCATGTCTACCTCTAAAGATGATTTCTCTGCAAGTGGGTCTATTTTGAACTTGCAACTTTTTTCTACATCTATGTTGTCAATAACCTTTCTCTTGCCTTTGTCAGGCACATGTATATTACCCTCTCCTGTTGTTGATGTTGGTGCTCTCGTAGACACTGCTTCTCTAACTATTCCACTGTGATGCTAACCGATTCATTGGGCCTGGAGAAGTGTGAAAATATATCCATGGGCCTTCCTAAGCTCAATGACATGCCCCATGGATCCAAGGCTATTTCACTCTCTCATAGTGATCCTTTACAAAGCAATGTGGGCCGTACTAATTGAAGCTTATGGTGCCGAAAGTAAATCTTTTGAACTCTTATGTATCACCATCAACATGCTAGAGATTATGTATCTCATACAACCCAATCCACAATGGAATAGTGGGCTATGGTGCCTTCTTCTTCCGAAGAAGTCTAGCTGACAGTCCTGCCAATATGTGCTATGACACTTCTTGCATGATGAACTTATCCATGGGGAAATTTGGTAAAACATGCAAAGGCTTATCTGCGTTATACATCCATATGAAGGTGCCAAAAGGTGAGGCATACCAATCAGCTATGTCGACCAGTGCCTCCATTTTTACCTTCGACATGTAAGGTGGATACTACTCAAATACCATCTTGTACACTGGGGTAACAAAATGGTCTGAAAACTATGTGATGACTCCATGGAATTTGCATCTGAAAAGAAATTTGTAATAAGTGTGTACAGAGATTTTTGCTTATGTCCATGCCCATTTGAAGCTTGGGAACTTCTAATGGACACAGATTGCATCCAGAATGTATGCGGACATGTATATTTGTTCTTGCTAACCTTTGGGTGGCTCTTGAGGTCTTGTCACCTGTTCCTTCAGCCTGTGAGCCAACATGTTGTACTAGTTACATGGTTTGCCTTCACTGGCTAGTTGGTCCAATGTGATCACCAATTCTACTGGAAGGTCTCTATATTATCTTGGCCGTATAAGTGGCATTCAAAGATGACCAAGTACTGATATGACTTCTGCAATATCTTCATCTTGTAAACCTTGTTGGGTGTCATCTTGAACTTGGCTAGTTCCTTCACCCATATCTTCAAGATATCCTGGGAGTTTGCACTAGCATGGGGTATGCAGAAGGGTGTCTCCATTATGATCACTAGCTTCGGCAAGTGATACATTTGTTGACATTACCATGACCCAAAGGTAGCAGTCTCTGTCCCACTGACACTGCTTAACACCATCGTCTTGGGATCAGAGTGTGAGATGATCCAATCTATCATGTTTGCACTGGAAACGCGGGATACTTGCATGAAATCCGATACAAGTTAGACTTGTGGATATTCACATAGACCTTGTGGTATTCCAGATATTCCCCAAATGTGCATAAGAATGTATCATTGATATCCTGCCATTTCAGCTTGATGTCTTTGTAAATCGGAAAACTCATAAACACTTACTCAACTGCATTTCCAGGCCATTGAACCTGAACTTCTGAGAGACAGATGAACACCTTCTATACCTAGAGACATGATGACATTCATGGCAATAATTCTTTCAATTGAAACCAAAGAAAACTTGAGGACTGACCTGCAACATACCTGGGAGATTGATGATCGGAACTACACAATTTTCACTGGGAGGCTAGGAGACTAACTACTAGAACTATGCAAAAGGTAGTCTGGATTATCGAGAGCCTAGTTGAATGTTGGAATTGTGCAATGCGTAATCCATGATGACCTCTTGGATGTTGTATCTGTTTTCCTAACCTACCGGCCTGCCCCACCTAGACACCTAGCACCTTTTAGCCCTACACCTTACTGAATGAAGCACTTCAGAGAGAGGGACAACTAGAGACCCAGCACCGGCATGGATCGCATGAAACAAACCCTTCTTATCCTTTCCCCCCTCTATCTAGGCACCTTTGGAAGGCAGGGGAGTGTTACAAACGTACGTTTCGCTTTTCCGGTTGAAGGGCCCTATATTATTTAGGGGTCGCTCACTATTCATATGGTTGAGGGGTTTGGTGGCCCGAAATTGACTTGGCTTCGCCAATTCACAATTTCAAGCAGCAAGGCATAAAGACCCAGGGACTACATTCCACAATTTTTTCAGCCAGCAGAGCACTGCCTCTCAAAATTGCGCAAAGAAATCTTAGAGGAAAGTGTCTGGCTAGTTTTTTGCATATTTTGGGATGAAGGTAGAGCCTTCCCTCTCAGAAATGTGCAATGATGTCCAGGCAAGGCAACGCCTGGGCCAAGGTTGCTCAGACTCGTCGGCAGGCGACTAAAAACATATGAAGATCTCAATGCATGGTGAAACTGAGTGTAGGCAAGAGTGAATGATCATGCAAGTAAACAATGAATGCAAGATTCAAAAAATGGGAAAGCATGCATGTGTGTGAAATGGGTCGCCGAATTGACGACATTAGTCCAAACATAGTGTCATGCATGTGACAGTAGTGAGATGCAAAGGAAAAATTAAATGGTGCTTGTATAGGCTAACATGCATGCAAATGACAATGAGTGTTCACAAAAATCATGTAGACAATGTTAGTGTTAGTCTTTGCAGCCTTCCTCCAGTGATCAAACATGCTCTTACAAGATGATTTTAAGGTGTCAAGGTCAAATTTTGTCATTTCAGTGACTCTTCAAGCAAAATTTGGTCACTAGGCATTAGGTCTACGGTTTGCTTTTACTCCTGTCAAAGTTGTCCAAGTGTCAGCCCATGACACCATTTAGCTGAGTGTACCATCATTCAGAGGGTTTTCATCATCATGTAAAGTTCCACTGGGTCATTTTACACCTTGTTCATGCTTCAGTTGCACCTAGGTAAAGTTCATTTCCCTCTCCTAGGGTTTTGAAGGTAATTTCTCTTGGATGGTCAAATCATCAGCAAAACTTATATCCTGATGTTCATACACCTTCCCCTATCCTTAATGTACGTTATTATACAGTTCCCATCACTGAGATCCCCCAAATTCCTCATTTTTGCACAAACCCTAGTTTTTTGCTACAAACCCTATTTTCTAGGCTAGGCCTGTTTTTTTCCCTTTTAGACCCTTTCCCCTCACTCAATATTTTAAATTCCACTTTCCCCTACTTCCTAACATCCCTCCCTACTTCCAAAAATTTTCTCATGAATTTAGAAACTATTTATCCCCCTTCATTTCACTTCATTTCGACAAATCCCCTATTCCACACATCGATGTAGGTTTTACTCAAATGATGTTTTTGAGCAAGGAAAGATGAATTTGGAAAAAATGAGAGAGGGTTCTGTCCAAAATAGGCCAAGGAAGAAAATCCTCCTTCACCTTTTACACAGGTGTCATGGTTTTAGAGAAATGCCAAAACTACAGTTGCCTCGGGAGAATTGACGCACCTCTGAAGTGACCTTGGGAAAATCACGTTTTATCCTAGCTTTGTTGGCCACATTACTTGCTTGATGAGTCAAATGATAACTAGACAAAAAGATATTTCCAATTCACTATCATGAGATCAATTTGGAGTTGAGGAACACCTTCAAAAGTTGATTTCAACAACACTCTGCCATGATGTAGCCTCATTTGGCACATTTTGACTAGTCTTGGGAGATTTGAGTTTTGATAGGGAAAATGAACTCCAAATTAACAAATTCTAGTTTGGTTGGAAAGTAGCCTCGAATAAATTTTGAATGAGCTATCATGCATCCAATTTTGACACTGGGAAGGCCTCCGAAAGACTCCTGCAAAAAGGCGCTACGCATAGAGATGGCGCGGCGCATTGGGTTGCCCTCCACAGTGCAAAAAATACACTGGCACGGCGCATTGAGATCGCACAGAGCATTGGGCTAAAAAGCCTGAAATTCATTCAAATCTTCCTCTAAATTGCAAATTCTTCATTCCACAAGTAAGTTAACACCTCCCTATTGCCAATGTATGATTTTCCATCAGTGTTTATGGTGTTTCAATAGGTTAAAAACAAAACCTTAGTTCCTTGCAAAGTTGTGTTGAGAAAATTGCCTAGGGTTTGCAAAATTGTAGTTTTGCCATTATATCCCCATTTTCATTTTGCTCTCACTACACTTCACTCATATTAATTTCCCTCTCCCCTTTCATTCACACTCACCTATCCCCTTATCCCTAAAACTAAAAACCCTAATACCTAATCCCATTATTCCCAAACCCTAGTCCTATATCAAAGCTCCCAAAGTACTCTCTAATCCATTGTTCCCTTAACTAAACCCTACCCCAACAGTCCCTAAATCCCTCATTGTTTCCACCCCCTACAGTCCCACATACCTCTGTTCCCCTTGGTGGCAAAGGTCAAGGCACAACATAAAATCACCTATTTTGCATCAAGAGAGTTCAAGGCAGATCCAAGATAGTTCATCCGCTAGTAGAGATGGCATCTGATCCGTCATATGATCATGAAGAAGAGACACACACTGACTCTCCCACAGAGGCACATGCACCCAGGAGGCCTCATAGAGGTGGCAAAAACATAAAGAAAAATCACCAAAGCTTCCATAAAGGAGGAGGGTGGAGCTCACTTAACTTGAGCAAGAGATCAGCGTCGATCGAAAGTCTTGGCTTGAGAGGGTCAACATTCATATTAAGAAGCTATTGGAAAAGCCAAATAAGGACAAGGACATGCTCAGGCACATGAAAAACCATTATTGGGCACGAACTCATGTTTGCAAAGTGAGGATCAAGATCCTAAAGGCAAGACTAAGGAGGGCACTAAAACGACGCAAAAGGCATGATAGGCTCCGAATCTTGGCCAAAGCTTCTTTCGCTGAGCATGATACTTGATTATGGACCTTCAGTGCAAATTTCAGCAAATTTGGAGAAATTTTTTTCAATTTTGAATTTTTTGGCTTCAAAACAGATTTTCTTGCCCAACGCGTAGTGCCACTTGGCGCACGCTTATAATTGGGAGATCCTCTGGAGGAAAAGTTTGCATTTCTGGATTTTTTATGAAAAGTTATGCATGCTCATGAATTACCTAAGGATTTCATCAAGTTCTGGGTTGCCTAAAGGGTCAAAAACACACAAAAAATGACCTTTCTACCACCTTTTGCACCCACAGGAAGCAACATTGGGAGATTGGCTTTTTTGAAGGGAAAATGGACACCAAATCCAACAATTCAACTTGGGTTGGAAAGTAGACAGGTAGGTATTTCCAAGAAGATATCATGAGCTCAATTTGGACTTCAGGAAGGCTCTCAAAATCAGCCTAAATGTTGTGCTATGCATACATATTTCAGACGCGGCGCATAGGGAAATTTGGCCTATTTTTCACTGAGTAGCTCAAAATTTCACCTAGTTTTGACTAGTTTCACTTTTACATGTAACTCTTGATTTATGTTGATGTAAATTCACGAGTTTTATGTAATTTTGGAACATTTTTATTCATCCATGTAGATTCTTTCACTCAAAAGTGAAAAGATAGTGAATGAATTAGTTTCCTTTCATATAGAGGCAAGTTGTTTCATTGCCTATTTTTCAGTTCCTTGTTTAGATATGGTTGAAACAGCTCCTAGAATGATGAGCTCGACCCCTAGAGGCATGGGAAGGAGTTATGCTTTTCTATATCATGTATTTTCTCAGTCATTTTCAGGGTTGGACACTTGGGATTGCTTGGCACTCCATTGTACATTTGATTTCAACATTTTTGGCAAAGGAAAAACCAGGGTTTGCAGCACTTTTTGGGATCCTTGTGGCTCTGTGTTTTGATGGTGTTCATCTCTATGTAATTTTTAAGTTCACTGATATTTATGTGTACCATTTTCTTTCTCTTTTGCTTTTAAAATTAAACAAATGAATGGCAAAGGTAGAATTCATTAGCTTGTTGTGCTCTACCTTTTAGTTTTGTTTAATTCTCAATGTTTTCTTCAGTTTGAAGAGGATTCTTGACACCCTCTTTCCCTCTTCAGCTTCTCACCAGTCTGAACCCTCCATTTATACAAATCAAAGCATCAAAACGATTGCCTTTCTTGCCCCAATCAGAACTCTACAAAATTGGCCTTCATCCCCGGACCCTAATTTGCCTTTCCCTTGATTCCAACAAAACCCCCAAAAAATCAAATCAAATCCGTGCACTTCATACCTAGCCTAAAATTAGTTTTTATTTCAGTATCTCAAGCCCCATAGATTATCTTTTGCTAAGATTGACCCGGAGAGAGCCCTCTCTTGTCCTCATAGGGCTAGCTACAAGGTTGAGCGTGGTTTGATGTGGACCTAGAAGCTTACCTTTTCAGCCTGAGGTAAATCTAGGCTCTCACATAGTGGCGACTCCACTAGGGAGGAAATTGTTGGTTTGTTAGTGTTCTTGCTTTATAAACTACAAACGCAGCCTGAAGTTAGCCAAGTAGCCTTCGAAACGCTCTTGCTTTGCATTAGCGAAAGTAGATAAAAGTTTCTTCAGTCAATCTCCGGTCTAGTCTTATGAACTGAACATCTGACTTGCAAATTGCCCCAGTACATGTATCAAGTTAGATCTGATTGTTGATGGTGGACAACGATCAAACATAGCATGACTGAAATCATTCACCTAGCGATTCCAAATCATTTTCGAGATCAGATCCAAAGACTCCACTAGAGGATGAACCCGACCAGCAAAAACATGAAAGGACAATATGGAAAGATCAGGTATTCAAATTGGAATTCCGTCAGGGACATTTTTTTCTTTGTTGTAAATTATTTCTTCTCTTTTCCCGAGAATGTCAAGAAGGCTTTGCAAAGTATACTATGTTTGAGAAGAGATCCTCAGCCTGGATTTGATTCCTTCCCTTTGAAGATTGTAAATACCAAAGATTTGCATGCCTTTGAGCTTGATCAAGACCTTTTTCCTGAATCTTATGATGACCATCTTCAAACTGATGATCCTAATGAGACAAAGACTAATTCTATACCTTCTGTACACACCCCTATACCTTGTAAAATTCCAGATCGATACAAGCCTATGATTTTACTTCCTATATTCTATGCTTTCCCTAAAAATCATGACCTATATCTACCAAGATTTGATTGTGAATGCGAAAACATCACTGCTGAGAGACATATTCTGAATTTTGAGTCTTTTCTTGACCTTTTTGAAGTTGATGAAGAATATGTTAGTATAAGGCTTTTTGCTCTTTCTTTGCAAGGCAAAGTCAAGAGTTGGTTCAAAAACCTGCCTGTTGCTAGCATTTCAAATTTCCAGTAGTTCGTCAAAGCTTTCCTCGACAGGTGGGTGGTAAGACAAAACCCTTTCTTGATTATAGAAGAGTGTAAACAGCTAAAAAGGCAGCCAGGGGAAACAATACAACAATTTTCTGCCAGATTTAACCAAGTTTATTATTCGATGCCTGTTAATATAAGACCTCCACCTGGATCTGCTCTCTTGCACTACTCGGGTGCCTTTGATCCGGAGATGGAGTTTCCGCTAAGAGAAAGGAACCTTGCAACACTTGAAGAGATGAAAAACAGTGTAGTAGATGTAGAGGCTCATTTTCTGATACGAAGTGCAAAGTTGAAGGAAGAAGAGTGAAGAACATAGATCTGGAGGAATCAACATCTTTAGAGGTAAAGCTTGACATTTTGGCAAGTGAAGTGCAGGAGATGATGCAAATTATCACCACAAGGAATGAGTATAGTGTTCAAGCCCATGGCTCGCTGATTGAAGAAGAACATGTTGCTAATCAAAAACATTTTGTTTCTTATCTTAGTTGTCATATATCTGATAATGATTGTCTTATAGATCATCTTGGAGAAGAGAGAGTTGTTGATATGACATGTATGCTTGATGATGTGTTTTATACTGATGATTTGCCTCAGTTTGATCAGTATGATAACGATTATGTCCTCCAAACAGAAGCTAATCTTGCAGACAAATCAGTAGCTAGTCTGTGGGAGGAGGAAGTTCATTTTTAGCACTCGAATACAATGATCAGCCGATGCATATCAATTATGACAGTGACGAGGAAAGTGCAACAAATTTTGAAGTAAGTGAAGGATATTTACCTTTTTGTTTTGCTTCGTTTCAGTTCATTGGAGACAACATTCATGCAATTAGAAATCAATTGTCAACAAGCTTTGATCTGGATCATCTTGAGAGAAATGAAAACCTTGTTCAAGACTTTTCATATCTAGATTTGCAACCCCCAAAATCCATTGATTTTCAAGTTGCAAATGAAGACTTGGAAGCTGGCACATATGATCAAATGATACAAGATGATTCTGTACCTTTTTTTTTTGAATCATTTCAGTTTCTGAAGAGAAAACTGCATAGTATATCTTCAAATGAGTAGCCTGTAGAAAATCATGTAATCTCATCGGAACCAATAGAAAATGGGTTGCAGCAGTCTTTTTGAGTTTTTCATGATCCAATAGCTGATGTGTTGGATGATGTTTGCAGTCAAAGTCCTTCTCCTATCTGTGAGCTTGACAAAAGTATTCATACAAACTTGATCCAGCAGCCAGTTTCTTTGTTATTTTCAGTAGGAGTCTCGTCACAAAGCTCAAAACAAATTTTGCATTCATGGTATGAAGAGAAGAGAAGTCATCCATTGGATGAGTTAAGTCCCAGTGTGCATGAATTTTGAGATTCTTATGCAGTGTTTTTGGAGGCGGATAGAGAATCCATAGTATTCAACAGATCTGTTCACAAGTTTTCATGGGAGTTTCCTTTCAGTAGTTCTCCCTTGTTGTTCATAAGCAAGCACTTGTGGAGAATGAAAATAGCAGCCATAATGCTTACTTGGTTGCATTGGTTGTTTCATTTCACTTGATCAGGTGATGAATGGAACAATTAGAGTAGGTTGTATTGAATAAGCTCCATTTTGAGAATATTTTCCAGTTTGTCAGTTGTGTTTTAGTCTTGAGTCATTTTTTTTTTGTTTCAGTCAATTTAAAGATAGTTTCAGCTGAGTGTCCAGTTTCAGCTTTTGAGTGTCTTGTTTGAGTCAGTTTTCAGTCTATTTTCAGTCTTGAAATTTAGTCCAGTTTTGATTCAAGATATTGGTTTTTGTTTGTTGAATTTATTGACTCCATTTCCCAATGGATAAGGCACTGGTCTGCTCTCCCAAAGCACTGTTGTTCTTGGCACCTCCAAGGAGCTACCATCCCCATTGGAGCCAATGTTAGTGTCAATCTTTGCAGCCTTCCTCCAGTGATAAAAAATGCTCTTACAAAATGATTTTAAGGTGTCAAGGTCAAATTTTGTCATTTCAGTGACTCTTCAAGCAAAATTTGGTCACTAGGCATTAGGTCAGGGTTTGCTTTTACTCCTGTCAAAGTTGTCCAAGTGTCGGTCCATGTCACCATTCAGCTGTGTGTACCATCATTCAGAGGGTTTTCATCATCATGTCAAGTTCCATTGGGTCATTTTACACCTTGTTCAAGCTTCAGTTGCGCCTAGGTAAAGTTCATTTCCCTCTCCTAGGGTTTTGAAGGTAATTTCTCTTGGATGGTCAAATCATCAGTAAAAACTGTATCCTGATGTTCATACACCTTCCACTATCCTTAATGTACCTTATTAAACACTTCCCATCTCTGAGATCCCCCAAATTCCTCATTTTCGCACAAACCCTAGTTTTTTGCTACAGACCCTATTTTCTAGGCTATGCCTATGTTTTTCCCTTTTGGACCCTTTCCCTTCACTCAATCTTTGAAATTCCACTTTCCTCTACTTCCTAACATCCCTCGCTACTTCCAAAAATTTTCTCATGAATTTAGAAGCCCTTTATCCCCTTCATTTCACTTCATTTCGATAAATCCCCTGTTCCACACATCGGGGTAGGTTTTACTCAAATGATGTTTCTAAGGAAGGAAAGATGAACTTGGAAAAAATTAGAGAGGTTTTGGTCCAAAATAGGCCAAGGAAGAAAATCCTCCTTCACTTTTTACACAGGTGTCATGGTTTTAGAGAAATGTCAAAAATACAGTTGCCTTGGGGGAATTGATGCACCTCTGAAGTGACCTTGGGAACATCACGTTTTATCCTAGATTAGTTGGCCAAATGACTTTCTTGATGAGTCAAATGATAACTAGATGAAAATATATTTCCAATGAGCTATCATGATATCACGTTGGAGTTGAGGAACACCTTCAAAAGTTGACTGCAACAACACTCTACCTTGAGGCAACCTCATTTGGCAGATTTTGACCAGTCTTGGGAGACTTGATTTTTGATAGGGCCAATGAACTCCAAATTGCAAAATTAAAGCTGGGTTGGAAAGCAGACCCAAAGACCTTTTGAACATGCTATCCTGTGCCCAATTTGGACACAAATAAGGCCTCTAAAATGCTCCCGCAAAAGGTGTTACGCATAGAGATGGCACAGCGCATTTGGCTGCCCTCCACAGTGCAAAAAATACACTGGCGCGACACATAGAGATGGAATGGCACATTGGGCTAAAAAGCCTGAAATTCATTCAAATCTTCCTCCAAATTGCAAATTCTTCATTCTACAAGTAATTTAACACCTCCATATTGCCAATTTATGAGTTTCCATCAGTGTTTATGGTGTTTCAATAGGTTAAAAACAAAACCCTGGTTCCTTGCAAAGTTGTGTTGAGAAAATTGCCTAGGGTTTGCAAAATTGCATTTTGACCATTGTATCCCCATTTTCATTTTCCTCTCACTACACTTCACTCATATTAATTTCCCTCTCCCCTTTCATTCACACTCACCTATCCCCTTATCCCTAAAATCAAAAACCCTAATACCTAATCCCACTATTCCCAAACCCTAGTCCTATATCAAAGCTCCCAAAGTACTCTCTAATTCATTGTTCCCTTAACTAAACCCTACCCCAACAGTCCCTAAATCCCTCATTGTTTCCACCCTCCACAGTCCCACATATCACTGTTCCCCTTGGTGGCAAAGGTCAAGGCACACCATAAAATCACCTATTTTGCATCAAGACAGTTCAAGTCAGCTCCAAGACAGTTCATCCACTAGTAGAGATGGCATCTAATCCGTCATATGATCATGAAGAAGAGACACACATTGACTCTCCCACAGAGATACATGCACCTAGGAGGCCTCATAGAGGTGGCAAAAACATAGAGAAAAATCGCCAAAGCTGCCCTAAAGGAGGAGGGTGGAGCTCACTTCACTTGAGCAAGAGATCAGCGCTGATCGAGAGTCTTGGCTTGAGAGGATCAAAATTCATCTTGAGAAGTTGTTGGAAAAGGAAAACAAGGACAAGGACATGCTCAGGCATATGAAAAACCATTATTGGGCACGAACTCATGTTTGCAAAGTGAGGATCAAGATCCTAAAGGCAAGACTATGGAGGGCACTAAAACGTCGCAAAAGGCATGATAGGCTCTGAACCTTAGCCAAAAATTCTTTGGCTGAGCATGATACTTGATGATGGACCTTCAATCCAAATTTCAATAAATTTGGAGAAAATTTTGTCAATTTTGAATTTTTTGGCTTCAAAACAGATTTTCCTGCCCAATGCGTAGCGCCACTTGGCGCGCGCTTATAATTGGGAGATCCTCTAGAGGATACTTTGCATTTCTAGTTTTTTTATGAAAAGTTATGCGTTCTCATGAATTACCTAAGGATTTCATCAAGTTTTGGGTTTCCTAAAGGGTCAAAAACACACAAAAAATGACCTTTCTGCCACCTTTTGCACCCACAGGAAGCAGTGTTTGGAGATTGGATTTTGGAAGGGCAAATGGACACCAAAGCTAGAAATTCCATTTGGGTAGGAAAGTAGACAGACAAGGCTTTCCAACAAGATCTCATGAGATCAATTTGGACTTCGGGAAGGCCCTCAAAATCAGCCTAAAAGTTGTGCTACGCATACCGTTTTCAGGCGCGGCGCATATGGAAATTTGGCCTATTTTTCACTCAGCAGCTCAAAATTTCGCCTAGTTTTGACTAGTGTCACTTTTTCATGTAACTCTTGATTTATCTTGATGTAAATTCATGATTTTGATGTAATTTTGGCAAATTGTTACTCATCCATGTAGATTCATTCACTAAAAAGTGAAAAGATAGTGAATGAATCAATTTCCTTTCATATAGAGGCAAGTTGTTTCATTGCCTATTTTTCAGTTCCTTGTTTATATATGGTTGAAATAGCTCCTATAATGATGAGCTCAACCCCTAGAGGCATGGGAAGGAGTTAGGCTTGTCTATATCATGTAATTTCTCAGTCATTTTCAGGGTTAGACACATGGGATTGCTTGGCACTCCATTGTACATTTTATTTCTGCATTTTTGGCAAAGGAAAGACTAGGGTTTGCAGCACTTTTTGGGATCTTTGTGGCTCTGTGTTTCGATGGTGTTCTTCTCTATGTAATTTGTAAGTTCACTGATATTTATGTGTACCATTCCCTTTCCCTTTGCTTCTAAAATTAAACAAATGAGTGTCAAAGGTAGAATTCATTAGCTTGCTGTGCTCTGCCTTTTAGTTTTGTTTACTTCTCAATGTTTTCTTCAGTTTGAAGAGGATTCTTGATACCCTCTTTCCCTCTTCAGCTTCTCACTAGTCTAAACCCTCCATTTATGCAAATCAAAGCATCAAAACGATTGCCTTTCTTGCCCCAATCAGAACTCTGCAAAACTGGCCTTCATTCTCGGACCCTAATTTTCCTTTCCCTTGATTCCAAAAAAACCCTAAAAAAATCAAATCAAATCCTTGCACTTCATACCTAGCCTAAAAGTAGTTTTTATTTCAGTCATCTCAAGCCCCATCGATTATCTTTTGCTAAGATTGACCTGGAGAGAGCCCTCTCCTGTCCTTGTAGGGCTAGCTACGAGGCTGAGCGTGGTTTGATGTGGACCTAGAGCTTACCTTTTCAGCCTGAGGTAAATCTAGGCTCTAACAGACAACACTCACACAAGCCAAAACACAAAAAATGACAGAAATGCTGCAAAAGACAAGTAAAGAGGACTTACCAGAAAATAATTGAGCTAAATGTGTTGAAGACTCCTAGATGTGTTGTGGGATGTCAGAGCTCTAAGATTGATGTGAAGAATGAGCTCTATAACATTAAATAAATAAGTGTGAGGCTAATGACGCACATGCCACAAATCTAGGAAAAAGCGATACTTGGAGGGAAGTTTCTAAAATGATCTTTACATGTAATCTCCAACTGCTAAAAATAGATACCTAAAATCTAGGGATGCTTTTTTCATGTTTCTTTTTTCTATTTTGGGAAAAGCAACCCATGCATGCAAATCAAATTTGCTTGGTCCCTGAGGGAACTAGTCAACGTGAAGGCACATGCAACAACCTGCAAGACTGGGAGAGGGATTTGTACAGTTTTTGGGTTGAGCTGCACTGGTTTTCCCTGAGGAATCTTGCAATTTCTGGAGTTAGTAGGTGATTCCTTCCCAAAATTGCGCAATTTCTAGGCTGAGCTGGAGGTTCAAGCCAAATTGCCTTGTTTTCTCTGGGAAGCCTGTCTGATTGTTCTGTGCAATTTTGGAGTCCAGTAGGCTACCAAGCATATTTGCACAATTTCTGGAGGGAAGGCTAGTTCTCCTCCAGAATTGTACAATTTTCTGAGTGAGCTTCTTAGCCAGAAATTATGTTAAGTCCAAAATGGAAGCCTATGAAAGGAGTGAAGCAAACTGGCATGCACCTACTGGCAAGCTACTGAACATCAACTGAAGCCTATGTACTTGATAATGAAAGACATGTTTCTAAGAATGGTTGGTAGGGAGGCTCCAAAATGAAGCTAAGGCAAAATTTTGTAGGGTAGTTGTAGCCAATACAATAGGTCACTACCTAGTCAACTATCAGTTGACCAGTTAGAGGCTTGGTTCATGTGCTTGTGAGCAACCCATATTGAAATGGCTTGTTAAGCAACTTCTATGTTGTTCTAGGTGACAGTGAGTCTGGTCGATTCCAGGATTGTGCAGTGCATGCTACTTGGGAGACGAACTCAATCTTTGTGCAATTCTGGGAAATAGTACATGATACCTGAGGGCTGAAACTATGTAATATAGCTCAGCCAAGGTCCAGTTGTTGGAGGGTGATCCGATCATCACAATTTCAGCAAAATGACTAAGTGTGTGGGTGAGTGAAATTGTGCATACACGACCTTGCGAACACACACTCGACATGAAGAAATGAGAATACACCTTAAACCATCAAGAAAACCTATACTCAGTGTGACTAACTGACGGTGCGAGTGACAAGTGTGACACTTGTGATAGATCGTTGAACAACCACAATGACACTTGTGCGGCAATGCATACAACACTGTGTGTGAGTGTGATAGATGTGTAATTGGCAAACACAACTCAAACAAAACCTTCAACATTGCCAGAACAAGGTTGCAAGCATGACATATCAATCAACATTTAGAAGACGATAGTTGGTCAAACAAGTGAAAAGGAAGCAAGACATGTAGAGGAAACACATAAGCTTCCTTTTTTTGTTTGCACCCGTGCATGTTACCGAGGACAGGGTGATATGACAATGAAAAGAAGTTGTGTAAACTCAAATAATAGGTGTACTTCGAAATATGTTCCTTACTTACCATAATTACCCTCAAGATGATCATGCATCCAACTGAGTTTGCATGTGGTCCTGATATTTTCCTTTACTTGGTTCCTTGATCCTTCTCCTCAACTTCATGGAAGCATTTTCAGCATGTCATATTTTCCTGTAGTCACTAAGAGGTAGAACTGTGTAATTTTAGCAAATAGTGACTGCTGCTGGAATGAGACCCATCTTCTTAGTTTCTGCATGCAAGACTGATAAGACAACTGGAAAACACTACATAGTTTTGAGGCTCAAAGAACTACAGCGGGACAGGGGTCCTAGGAGGAAACCTCTATGCAATTTTTTATTGCAGTGCAGTTGGACCACTCCACGCATTTTTGGAGAGTTCCGTTGGCTGGGGTCTCTGCAGACTATAAGGTTTTAGCAGGAAAGGGAGGTTGGTGTATCTAAGCAATGTAGGGTTTTAGCAGGAAAGGGAGGAAGCTTGATGGTTGTAGAAGAAAATCACACAACTTAGGGAAGTTGGATGAGGTTAGATTGCTTGGAAAAATGGCTAAGTGTGAGATCAGTGAAACATAGGTAAACATGAGAGGACTTGACTGTGATCGCACACGGACACTTAGTGACACAACACAGACCATCTAGAATGCATAATACATTCTTTTCTTGATGCAACAACCTTCATGACAAAAGTGCGTGAAGTGAGTGTGAAACATCTCTATAGGATGACAACCACTCATATGCACACAATTCCCTTGAAGAGAGACAACATTCCCTCTGCATGAAAAACAACAACCCCTATGCCTGAAAATGGCACATGCTCCATAAGGATGAGAAAGCGAACAACTCCTAGGATCAAGGAAGGGAGCTTGAAATCATCATCTTACCAATAAATGACCAAGGATTATCGATCACAGGATCTAAGCTACGCTCTAAAATTTGCATGTGAGCCAAAATTTTGGAGGGTAGTTGTAGCTGCTAAAATACTTGATAACGCACTCGTATAACTCTAGCTCCCTGTATGGACCTTGTTTCATGAAAAGAAATTCTAACCCTTCTGAAAGTATTGTTTGATTCTTTGATCATCATGGTTTTCACACTAGCTTGGTTGAAAGATGTAGCCCCTACCACTCTCTTGATCAATCAACACACATTCCAAGCCAAGTCAACTGATTTGTTTCGACTGGGGATGAGGGGTATATTGGTGCACAAGTAATATGGCAGTTAGAGTTTAATTTTCATCTCTAGTGTTGCTCCACTTCTAGCAGGCTTGAATAGTACCCCAACGGAGTCACATAGGAGCACAAGCATCGCTCCGCTACCAGCGAGCCTGGTCAGTACCCTGATTGAGTTACATGCATCACCTCTCTGCACGGGAAGCCTTTCTCTTCTTTCGTCTTATTCATTTTTTCAAAATTTTCATGTTTTCATTTTTTTCAATTTTCATTTTTCAAAGAACTACGTGTAGGAACTTATTTATTTCAAAGGCAGAAGAGGGATCCCGAATTATTGAAAGTAGAAGTGGTTGTTCCTTCAGAGAAGTATGTTATGTATGCCTCTGACATAGTTCTTAAGGTTTTCCCCATCACCTTACTCTACTTGATTGAGTTTATAAGGGTTAACTAAAAACAACCAACTAGAATAGGTGGTGCTAGTTAGAGTGCAACCATTGTGTTTTCAGCAAGACTCACTTCGAACAAAATGTATTTTCCATCAAGGCATCATCGACTAAAGACAACAAGTTCTTCATAAAATAGAGGACAACAGATAACCAAGTGTTGATAGTTGTAGAGATCCTCTTATATTTTTCCAACTTGTCTCAAGAGCCAAACACGGTTTCACGAGAGGTTAACCTAAGGGTACAAGCAAGAAAATAAAGTGAAAATAAAAGAGAAAAAGTAAAGTGAAAGAAAAGTAGGTAGGAAAAGCAATCAAGGAAGCAAACAAAACCAAGTAAGGAAGAAAACAAATATGTGAACCAAAAACCAAAGCAAATAAAGAAGCAAAGACTACTCCTACTCCTATGCTAAAAATGCATGGGCCTACTCACATGAAGTGATATTTCTAATGCATCTACTGGTGCATTGGCTGGTCCATATTGGTGAAGGCATGGTTCACGAGAAGCACAATTAAGTGAACCACAAACATAAAAGATACAACAATAAAGACCAACACGGTCTGAGTCCTAAAACATCCATAGAAAAGAAAAGAGTGAATGCACAAGAGAGACATTATGCAGACTTAACATGGTGATATGACACACTACGTGTAGATGATAAACATGCACACTCTTTGTACTCTGACATACGAGTGAACATTGTAATGTCCCTTAATAATAAATAATAAATAATAAATCCCTTAATAATAAATAATAAAATAAAAATACAAGAAAATAATAATAAACAATGAATAAAAAATAAAAATATAAATAGTAATAAATAATAAATAACCATAATAAAGCTCTAAATAAAAAAAATAGAAATAAAACAAGAAAACAGTAAAAAAATCAGTAAAGTTATCAAGAAGAAATAAAGCAAGAAAACAATAAAGTTGCATGTAGACACATTGAGTGTGTGCATGTGGTTCCCCTTCCAATGTTTGTTCTACTTATTAGATGGTGAGGAAGATGGGAGGCATTCCATCATTCCAAGATTCTATCATTCATTCTCTTGGGAGAATAGTGTTCTAAGATAGAGGAGTGACTGGTAGTAGTACATTGATTGAGGCTCAGGGTGGCCAGTTGTAGAAATTCCTTGCGTAATTGAGCCTATGGTTGGGTGGAGAGGCATCCCCAAAACCTTGTTGCATTAAGGAGACTTCAACCACAGGTAAGTACTACTCGTAGTTTGAACTTGAGCAGACTTTAACCACAGGTAAGTGCTACTCATAGTTTGAAATTGATGTTAATTAGTTGATTAATTACATGTTGATTTAGGGTTGTTACATATGGTATCAGTGCGGCAAGTTCAACCCTTAGGGCCTATGGGCATCTTAGAAAAAAAAAAAAAATTGTTTTGTTGGGATTTTTAACTCGACTTGTTTTGAAATTTACGGGATCGTTACTTCTAGGAGGCCGCATGTTTTTTTGTTCTACAAACCCTTGTTATACACATAAATTTTTTATTATTATTCAATGCATACTAGTTGCATAGTTATATTTTGATGGTGTTCATTTTTTCATTCCTATGAGTAATTTCCACAGCAAATCTTATCATGTACATATTTTTTTTTTCTCGGTAAAACTAACTATTCTATTATAATGAATTTACAGAAAATATTACAAGCAGTAAGACAATACTTCCATGGCCACCAGTGGCACATTGGGTATCCTGGAATTGACACAAAAGCTCCCTCGCAGGGGCAGCACCGACAAAATTATCTAATTCCCCCAAAAAGTGACAGAGGCTGAGGCCCTTTCTACTTGACTTTCAACATAGCGTGACGGCCCACGCAGGGGCTCCCTTCAAAACCCGACTGTAAGTTGCCATACACAGGACAGACTGAAAATAAGCATGTTGAACAGACTAAATGACAGAGATATGACCAGAAGAAAAATTGCATGTGAACAGACAAAGTGACCTTAGTCTTAGACTTGAGCTGAAAGAAAAAGGTGAGAGCTGGAGCGTGCGCCAGGGGTTTAGTTGTCGCCGAGAGCTTTGTCGCCAAGACCATCACCGCCGAGACCTTCGCCACCGATACCTTCTCCGCTGAGACCATTGTCGTCGAGACCTTCGCCACCGAGACCTTCTCCGCTGAGACCATTGCTGTGGAGACCTTCGCCACCGAGACCTTTGTCATCAAGACCATCACCGCCGAGATCCCCGTCACCAGGACCTATTTCCTCCACAATGGTGCAACATCCCAGGCCCTCAGGGACTCCTTCCCACATGGCAGCCCACCTATCCTTTGCTGTGTCTCTAGGTCCCTGCTCCTGAGGATGCGAGGGGGCATCCATAATCTCCTTCCCCTGCGAAATTGGTGGGTGCAGAGATGGGCTTTCCATGCCAATGCCTTCTGTGGGTGGATTCCCCGATCCGGGAGGTGTCCCACTGTCATTTCCCTCAAGAGCTGCAGTGAAGAGAACTGAGATGTGTGCATTAATACCTTCGTTGCTTTTGGAGCTGCCCAGGGTCAACACGACCGAGCCAAACGCTGGAAGAGCTGGCTCTCCCTCGCTAGAGCTGCCCACCTCCGTGACTTGCCCAATTTGGAGGGGTCGAGCCCTTGCCCGCCTGTGGCAATAACAACAGCAGCAGTGGTGATCCTCATTAGCTGCCGGAGTGTGAGAGGATGAGCCTCTCCCAGAGCCTCTTCTGCAGGGTTTGCGCTCCCGTAGTCTCGCCATGAACCTGCCTTCGAATCCTCTGAGAACCTGCAATGAATTTTGCAACCAGCAACCAGCCAGAATTTGCCACCCCTTTCTCCCAATTGCAGCAAACTCAGAGAGACCAGAACCCGTATTGGAGCACCAGAGAACCAGGAAGGCGGGTCGAAGTGGCAGTGTAACCGCCCTCCTCTGCGACAGCACGTTCTTGGAGAACCCCGGTGGCAAGAGCTCGCCCAATTCACCAAAACAATGAACTCTCTTTTGCTTGGCTATGCCATGAAAACCTGTCTCATAGCCTCGATGGATGTGCACCTTAACTGCATACTGCAGCGCCATAGATACACAGTACTCGGCATTGAATGCCCAAGTCTCGGCCTTCGGAGGATTATCCTTATGACGGCGAACCCATCAACCTTAAATGCTAACACGGGGCGGCACATGCAGGTCATGTGGCCCGTTCCTGTGTGGCACGCCAATACCCGCATCCGGGGCTTATCATGTACATATTTAGTAACGAAGTGCTACTAGTTTAATTTACTATTTTGAAGGAATTCCCAACCAATATGAGTTTATTTATTTTGGCATGAATATTAGAATTCTCTTTTGGTTTGCCTTTCTTGTTGGTAAGGCTCTCGCTGGTGGAAACTTGCAGACTTATTGCAAAAAGACAAGGGTTTTATTGGCAAGACACTTTCAGAAGTTTTTGTTTTGGAATTTTCTTTCTGTTTTTGAGTTATTGCATCTCACAGACTACTAAATTTGCACATGGATTAATGATGACAACAAGAATTCCTCACAGTCTTTCAACTCTTGTGTTCTAAATATGCAGATTTACTAGCTCATTGTTTATTTTTTTCTTGAAAATGCAAATAAAATTATGAATCTATTGTTGAATCATTATGAGACAAATATGATTGACATGTTTAAATAAAATTATGAATATGTTCCTGTTCCTTGAAGCACTATGCATTGTGGAGTTTGAAGTACAATTTGCTCCATACATATGTCAGGCCAAGAGCTAATATCTCCTTGCAAACTGTTGACACTCTGTCTATGTTATCCATCTACTTGATTATCTTGATTATCTTAATTATCAATCTAAATGATTTATCGATTTCTTTTGAAGCCATCAACATTTTTGAATAGTTTAAGTAGAAAGCTATCCTTAATGAATAAATTTCAACTAAGATCCTTTTAGATTTGTCTTGTGAGATGTGCATGCCTCCTTGTCTAATGAAGGTCATCAGGTCCAACAAAATCGTGCAATTCAAAAAGATTCTTTTCCATTCATAAATGCTTCCTACTCCGTGACAATTTCATCATATCCTCACCCATAGATTTCATTATTTGATTTGTTGGTCAACATTATACATTATATTTTATTAAATTTTGCATGCCTTTTCTAAGATTTTATTTCAGCTTTATTTTGCTCCAAATTGACATGGCGGAATTTGAGTTGATCAAAATTATAGATTTTCTTCGGTTGCTAATATCTACGAACTTGTTTGTTAGTGCTATTATTTGTCATTTCGTTGTTATTCTTTACCGGTTTCTTCTCAAATTGTGATCGATGATCAAAATTCATTCAAAGACTCTAGTCTATATTGGCTAATCCAGTCAATAAAATTATGTCCTGAACTTTACCCGAAGGATGTTCAAAATTCACGCGATAAATTTAAAGCTTTCAGCCACCCTTCACCCTTTATTCTGCAATATATTTCTTTTGAAAACCTTACCATTTTTTCATCGATATCCCTTGGTTCAATTTTGTATAATATGTTAGGGTTTCAACTGTAACATTTTCCACAGCATAGGAATTTTCAACTTTAATTTCATTTTCTTAAACTCTACTTTAATACATACACAACACATCTTTGCATTGCATTTTATACGAATTTACACTCACGACTTTTCTGCATAAAATTGGAATTCTGTTTCCATGTACAATTAATTTTGTAACTTTACTTCTAACGATACCAGACCAAGTCAATTTATTGAAAATATCTGGTTGTTCCTTCGGTTTTTACAAAAAAATTCCAAAAACGGTTACAGTTTCTCCATCAAAAACCTACAACACTCTTCTGCCCTTCCAGGATTTAGTTTTTGTCTGATCCGATCTGGTCCCTCGTTCTTGTGAATGCACTGAGGGTTTGATAATTGGAATATATTGAATTTCAAGAGTTATTTGGGTGTTCATTGTTTGCACTCAATCTATTTACAAAGTGAGAGGGTTACACTTGATTACTGACTGGGATCTAGATATTCGGCCGGCTATATCTTATTATTGTGTTTTATCAGCACAACACGATATGTAGGGAAGTTTAATAGAATGGCAGAGGCATCCTAGTGTGACATTACTATCTTTGTCTTCATATTCATCGCATATTACAGTTATGCAAGCTTTGCATTGGCTAATTGTAGTCCCAACTCCATTTTTGCACTCCGCAAAGCACAGTGAGGTATGACACCTACTATGCATGCTAATATTATACTATTAGCCTTGGGGTATGCTTCCTTGAGGTATGGTCACGTGTCCAAAGCTTTGTATTGGATATGTTTTATATATTAATACTCTTACCTAATGGATATGATTAATGGATATGAATTATGGAAAGTTTTCTAGATTTAATTTATATATTACTATTTTTCCACCTTTTTTGTTTAAAAAAAAAAAAATAGTGTTAAGTTTTTTTTTCAATAAGCAGCAGATCTAATCACCTTACGGACTTATAATATGATAATTAATAATATATAATATATAAATATATCATATATATAATATATTATATATAAATATATATATATAATTATATATATATATATATAAGATATATATAGAGATAATATATATATATTTTACTAACTTGTTCTGTTGGCAGAATTCTGGAAGAGGACATAGGCCTATAATTGTCTTTTCAAATCAGATCACAAGTTTCCTTTTAAGTAGTATATAGATATGATATAAGGGTAGGAAAAATATGATTCTACAAAACGTACATCAAGTGTTTTCAAATTAACAAGAATTCAACATGACTCTTTGGTGGAAAAAGCTTTGGAATTTAGGTTTTGTGTAATCTCTTTGTGTAGCATCCAGGCTAAAGCCATTTGCAGATAAATATAATCCACAAGGTTACCTCAAATGAAGTGCATATCTGTTTAAAGTCCAAGCACCAAAAGAAGCTCCTTCTCTCATCAAGAATTCAAAAATCATTATAGCTAAAATGTATTGTAGCCAATAGTTTGTTCAAAGTTTCCCGGTTTTGTTTCAATCTTTATATTGTAATTGATGAATGTAAAACCCAGTGGCTATTAAAGCTTTGGTAGGTTTTGATATGGTGTTGCCTTCGCAGGTGCACTTGCAGGCTGGCCATCTTATTAATAAATGATTTTATTTTGTGTTTTGGGGAGGGATAACCTTCCAAGTCATCTAATCGATTTTGGGTCGGGTGGTAGTGTCTCTTCTTGTTTATGGTTTTTCTGTTTGAATCTCTCTTGGTTGTTTGATTTCGTTTCTGCAAAACCCCTGAATTTGTTTACTCTCTTGAGTGATATATTTGATTACATTCATTAAGGTTAAACCAACTCATGCATAATCTAAGGCAATAGAGGATGATGCTACAAGCTAGGAATCTAGTAATTTTTTTATCACACATTAACCTCTTTTTCATTTCTAGATCACATGATAACTCTGATAAGCCATTAATTTTTGCTAACGTCAAGGCTAATACATTCTTCCTGATGATACTTCAAATCAATTAACATTTATAAATTTGGAACGATCTCTGTTTTAAACCAATTGTTGCTTTTGCTTCTCAAGATCTTCCGTTTTCATATGCCTGCAGATTTCAGGGTCTCAATTCCTAAATTCCTTTTCATGATGGATATAAACAATGGTAATTAATTTTTTGACGTCAATTCTTTTGGGGAAGGGTATGTAAATTTAAATCAATTCCTGATGACATTTGTATGATGATAATGCAGTTTAATATTTGCATCACTTATCCAATCAAAGAAAATGTTTAAATGGTTCAAAAAATTTCAATCTTATGCACATTTCATCTGACTAATTTATGGAACACTAGTATACTTTATTTTTTGGCAACACTAGGGGATCTCTAGATCGATTGATTACTAATACATTCATATGTGAATTATCTCTTAACACAAAAGTGATAAATGGGTTCCATTACATTTCAGTTACATTTCAATGCATGGGTTCCATGAGCATATATGATATACTTCACTGAACCATGTTCCACAACACATTAATTGCATGCAATGATCTTTCTATATATCTTTCTGATAAATTAAAATAGTTGTAGTCCTCTTACATAGGTTCCACTAAAGACAACACACTTTGTTATGGTTAAAGTGGTATCATGGACTGAACATATGAATGAATGAGACCTTTACTTTTAAACTTTGGGTACCTTCATGAAATACACATGTAAAATATTCTAATAAATCTGATTTTGCATTGCAATTGCCATTCAAGTTACATGTATGTGCTCATTTACTACATTTGCATCAACGTTCTTAATCATATCATTTTTATATTAAACATCATCAAGCTACCATTGAAGTCTCCTTCATTCTTGAGTGAAATCAATGGGTTTTCAATATATATATATATAATATATAATATATATATATATATATATATATATATATATATTATATATAAACCATAGGATGGTATATTTTAGTCTTAGTGGCAAATCATACAGATTTGGATTTGGAGCATCTAAATCATGTTTTATTGTTTAAACTTATGATACATATAAATCGTACACTATGATTTCAGTTTAGTTTAATTAACTGTTATGATGTTGAGTATAATGTTACATGAGGTTTCGTGATTCAATGTTAATTGCAAATAGTGGATTAAGTTGTCTACAGATAAATGGAAAGGAGAAACTTGCAAATTTTCTAATGATGATAACTAATGATAGCTCATGTGATTATGGCCAACTTGGATCAAATGCTTAAGGTGGTTGAGAGGAAGTGTCACAACAAGGGTAAGAAATCAATAAGAAGAGGCAACCTATTTTAGAACATAAGGGAAGAATTTGGTATAATCATAACTTGAGGTATCACTATAGGGTCTATCTAAGGATGATGCACATAAAGAAGAAAATATTGGCAATCGACTAATGAAGTTGAATAATCATGGTAATAATGAAGGTTAGTTTGAAGGAACCTAGAAGATATGATGACATAGATAGATAAGTTGTGTGCATGACAACATCCATAATAGTTTTTCCCTCTAATGGGAGAGCCACATTGTAAGTTTTCCATAGGTGACTAACTATATGCATGAATTATGGATAACAGGATGTATGATTAGGCAATTTTATTAGGTTGATGTCTTAAAACAGGAAATGATAAGCGAAGTACATTTGGTAGCCATATTAATGAATTTATTTATAGGGTATTACCCAAGTTGGGGAATAGTAACAACATTTCCAAAGTATATCAATGCTATGCTTTTAAGAGAGGAGGAACAAAAACCATAATGACTGGAGGTGAGAAATTAAAGTCAAATGAAGTGAATAAGTTTCCATTTTTGAAGATAGTAGACATGGAATATTAGGAAAGTAAGGCTAGGAGAAAAATAAAAATATATCTATGAATATATGGTAGGAGGAAATGAAGGGATGTTCTATCAAGAAGAAATTTCTTTTAAGGGTATTGATGAGTAGAGCGAGAAACATGATTGGTAATGGTCATAATGATGATCTACATATTTTAAAAATGTGAAGATATGAAGTTGAGAATTTTCATAATGACTAGTGATGATAAACGAGGAAGATGTTTAAAATAATAGTGAAGTATAGGAAGGAATGTTGCTAGAAATTTTATAAGGATACCTTGAGAAGGATTGTGTACATATTGACAAAAGAAGTGAGTTAATTAATAGAGGTTGTACTTGACTGATTTGCACTCATTGTTTCATGAGTAGGACTTCCCATAATGTTAAAAGAGGTTGTTTCCACATAACACCTCACATATAAATTTTTCATGGAAAATGATGGTAGTAGTGTTTCCAACTATTTCAAAAGCTAAAATAATGATATTATTTAATGAGAAATAGTCTCTAGTCCAACTTGAAGAAGGGTGAATTTACGATAATGCAATCAAGTGGTATTGAGATAGGAACTTGACAAGATAAGAAAATAATTTTGTGGAAGTCAACATGGATCAACAAACCCTCATGCAAGTAAATTAAGCATGATATAAAGTTAAATCATGATGACCTAGTGTTTATATGCAACTGCATATAGCGGTATTAGAATCGGTAATCCAAAGGGTAAATGGATGCAAAACCAAGGCATTTTAATTTTGAGATAGATGATTTAAATAGTGATTGTATAACTAGTAATATCTTAACAATGAATTTCGCCAGAATTTCCTTGGGGAAGGAAGAATATATGACGAGAGATTTAGACTCAAGATGATGAGGCTCATGTGAAATTTAACAATGTACTTAGATGATTATACCTATGGTGTAAAGGGTCAACTTCCTAGTTGAAAGAAGTGGAAATGATTATTGAAAAATTAATTGGTGTCTTGAAGAAAACATAACACTAATAACACTTATGAGATAACAAAGATCCTAGATGGATGTTGAATAATCTTAATTCACATTTGAATGTTTGTAAAGTAAATGAATTTTATTTATTTATTTATTTTTATTATTTTTTATTTATTATTTTATTTTTTTATGATGTTTCATGATATGATGGTATGAGGGTGATCATGCACATGTGGTTCATATTTATATAGTTGTTACAATAGTGATGATGTATCCTTATGACGATGATGATATGCATAGGCATTATGATGTTATGTCAATTTATATTGACATATTCATTTACTATGTGATGATAGGTATTTAATGTTGAATACTCATGATGGATATGATATGCATAACGTGGCATAGGAATTATGATGCTATAATATGAGGTTTATTGACATATGGTTCATTTATTATGTGAAGTCATGATATGTCCTTGATGCAAATATGTTAATGTTATAACTTATGATGGTATTTCATGAGGTGAAGCATGTGATAGTTGCATAAAAATTTATGACATGCATGAGCATGTAGTTCGTTGTTATTCATAATGTTGCGATTAACAATGATGAATGTTCTCATGATGACATGAAATACTTGGCATGTGGATTATTTTCTATGATACTATGATGGTGTGGCTAATGCATTGGCTGCATTTTGAGGTGTGATGATTCACAAGACTCCACAAATGAGCCGAGAGGGCCGGTTTATTTGATGATCTCGTGGGAGCCCATATACATGAGGGAGAATAAGTACCACCATATGGGCTGGGGACAAACTCAATCAACACTACATATGCCAATGGTTCCTTTGTCTTGTGTAGCTCTTGATGGATAGCTCTTGTAGGGATATGGGACCATCTTGAGGAGGCCACGTGTCTAATTTTCTAGGCTAGGTGCCTGTTATTGGATTGGGATACCAAAGTCTGGTGGGAGTGTAAGGACTTCGATGCATGGGGTTGTGCGCCTTAGTAGTTGTGGAGGGTGTGGGCCAGCTTTGAGAGATGCCCGGAGTCATTGAGTACTGTACCGAATGCCTGCCTTGGGGCAGATGAGGTCTCAGTCAAGCGCGAGCCTTGGGGCTAGCCTTGGACTAGGATACAGACTAGGTCAGGCTTATGCCTGGTGCAAAAAGTGGGAAAAAGGACAGAGATTCCTTGGGATTTCCCGGGTGTTGTGAAACTTTCGATGCCTGCTAGTTATACTAGTTCAGCAGAGGGTGTCAGTAACATGAAGTAATAAATAACAAAATAAAATGTTAAATAATTCAACTTAACTTCAGGACGAAGTTCCTTAAAGTGGGAGAGTATGTAATGTCCCTTAATAATAAATAAATAAATAATAAATCCCTTAATAATAAATAATAATAATAATAATAAATATTAAAATACAAGAAAATAAATAATAAACAATGAATAAAAATAAGAATAAAAAAAATAAAAATAGTAATAAATAATAAATAACCATACTAAAGCTCTAAATAAAAATAAATAGAAATAAAACACGAAAAATGTAAAAAAATCAGTAAAGCTATCAAAACGAAATAAAGCAAGAAAGAAATAAAGTTGCATGTAGAAACATGGAGTGTGTGCATGTGGTTCCCCTTCCAATGTTTGCTCTATTTATTAGATGGGAGGCATTCCATCATTCCAAGATTTTATCATTCATTCTCTTGCGAGAATAGTTTTCTAAGACAAAGGAGTCACTGGCAGTAGTATGTTGATTGAGGCTCGAGGGTGGCTAGTTGTAGCAAGTCCTCGTGCAATTGAGCCTATGGTTGGGTGGAGAGTCATCCCCAAAAACTTGTTGCAGTAAGCAGACTTCAACCACAAGTAAGTACTACTCATAGTTTGAACTTGAGCAGACTTTAACCACAGGTAAGTGCTACTCATAGTTTGAACTTGATGTTAATTAGTTGATTAATTACATGTTGATTTAGGGTTGTTACAAACATGAGAAATACCAACAACTTATGCTTTGTCAGCATGCTTGTTTTGTAAGATTCCTCCAAAGCTTGAGAGATGGGATCATGTGATTTGAGTGGAGGAAGTAAAATACAGGTGTTTGGTTGATCTTCAATGTGAATCAAAGAGTGATGATGAGCCTTGGCTATTTCAAAAAGTTTTTGAACAGGAGTGGAATTAACCTCAGGACAGCGAGGGCCTGACATAACCATCACTCCAAGCTAAAGTGCCTCTATAGCTTGTGGGTTTTCCTCTCCATCAATAGGTAGATCATCGAAGACCAGTAGCCTAGAGAGATTAATAGTGAGTGAATAAACATCATGATCAAATGAAGAAGGATAGCGATCACGATAGCCATAATAAAAAAATTTGGGATGTTCGTTGGCATCCTCATGATTTGATGAATTATGCAGAGGGGTAGATGAGAAGAAAGGATGTTCACCCTTTGTGTTTTCAAAAATGATAGATGATATATGCGATGGATTTTAAGAGGAAGATGTGTCCTCTCTGCAATGTAATGAAAGACTAACATTTTTGGTGTCCTATGAATGATCGAAAGTAGAAACATCTGGAAATGAGTTTTCACAGGGGAAAGCAATAGTGGAAAAATCACAAGGGATGTTAGGATGGAACAGATGAGGCAGGATGGAAGGGAACCATCCTTCATCATGGATTCTTCTTTAGATTCCCACACACACTCACCATGAATGATAGTGTAGGTTTCCTGCACAATACCAACTCCATCAACAACTTGATCCTCATTCACAACAAGTGTGGAGTCAAGAATGAGAGAACACAATATAGTACAGTCCAAAGGATCAACAAAACATGGGGACGGATGTTGAGGTAACAAGTCCACATGACAACCAATAGGCTTGCAAGACAAATCTACAGAGATATCAAGAACAGGTTGGGTAGGAGGATGTAACAGTTCAACCAATGTGTGTGCATGTTCTCCTGCATCACTCTGCAGTGGTGGAGATGTTTGATATGTGGAAGGAAAATAGTCACTTGTGGCAAAAACTATGTCTGATTGTGATTGTGCAACTCCATCACAGAAGTATGCTCAGTAGGATTTGAATGATTCTAAGAATTGCAGATTTTCATATATGTAAAGAAGATACTTAAATCTTCCATCGAAAAATTCCTAATCAATTTCATCTTCAGGAAATCACCTGTCAGATTACAAAAGCATGTGTGAAACTGTTCAATGGATTCATCAGGTTCATTTTGTAATTTCATAATCTCTTTGTTGAGTGATTGACGATCAAAATGATTGAAAGCATAGTCTATCTCTGTGACCAAATGAGGGAGAGAGTGAATAGACTTTTCAGGCAATGTCAGACACCAATGCAGTGGATGCCCTCAAAGTGTGTATGTGAACATTGCGTAGGTCATGTAATATTTAAATATTTCATGCCTTTCACAGGAGCCTACAATGCCAACCACATGTCTGACCAAGGTAAATTGGCCTCCACCATTGTATGTTTTACCTAACAATTTATTTGAGAGCTCTTCCTATATTTCAAAATTGTTTCCATAATACATACACTCCAAAAGACAAATGATGTGTTTATTCATGATAAGTATGCAAAGATTCAAAACAGACTGTGAGGATGCAACTTGTCATCTGGCCCTCCTTCTAATGGTAGAAATGTTGATGATACTTGACCCGCCAAGATTCAGGGGATCTCCCCAATATGAAGCCCCTGTTAGACCTCACATTGTTTGGTGTAGGAGTCCCATCTGGTACAATCGCCCCGATTTCCATTATCTTAAATATATTCCTCAAATCTTGCTTTTTAACCTGTGAGAGTGGTTTTCTTTGTCTCCGAACAACGAGGTTCATGTGCCTGGTGAGTGCTTGGTGTTATTTGTGTCAAATTCTTTCATTGTAGAGCGAGAAGGTGGAAGTGAGTCTTAGGTTGAAAAGGAATAGTCCCCACTCTACTAGAGACACACAACACAACAATACATGCTTAGCTTCTGGTGGATTAGTCCACATGGATGTGACAGTTTTAAACACATGGTGAACAGATAGCACATACAACACCCAACAGAATAGTCCACATGAGTGTGATGGGAATTATAATAAGTTTTATGAAAATGGTTATGTCGATTGTCTGGTGGGGTAGCCCACATGTGTGAGACAACATTAACAACTTATACAACACATTTCCAACAACATATGTACTAAAATAACCAAAATAGTTCAACTATCTTAATACAAGTTAAAACAACATGCATTACAAGCACCCAAAAAATGTCTTACAAATGAATACAATACATGTGTGAAAAAGTGTTGGCCTATTAACATGCTTCTAAATTAAGGAAAAGTTCTAAGGAACATCAGTACACCATTACATCACTAACACCGATAGCGGGGCATTGGATCCATTGCTCGCTCCTCAAAGAAAAGATTACAGACTCTTAAGGCTATGCGGGAGGAGCCAAGGTGAAAAGTCTTTTGCATGTACAAATGAGGGGTATTTATAGCCAAGCATGAAACTAACCCTTGTGACTATTCAACTTCCCTCATGACTGTTTCACTTACATGACTCTTCAAATTTACTTGACTCTTCAACTTTACTAGGTCTCTTGGAATTCTATGTTACATTACATTGATTACAACAGTATGGACCACAGTATTGATGTCAGTATGGACCACAGTATTGATGTGGCCGAGATGACTCATAACATGACCTGACACAACATTACCGGTATTTGCATGATACTAGTGGTTTCCATGTCGAATTGCAGTGCTACTGAGTGATGGATCTGCTCTTGGAGTATCATAGCTTCATCTCTACATGGAAAGGTATGTGAAGTCTTTGATGGTCTTGGTGTTCACTTGATATTTTTACGTGCATGTTCCTCCTTTGCTTATACTTTGACACGCTTCATATGTTCGTCCATTCACAAAAAAATATCCTTGCATGTATTATTCGTTCGTTCGTTCACAAAAAAATCTCCTTGCATGCATTCCTTGTTTCTCCATTCATGAAAAGATCTCCTCGCATGCATTCCTCATTTGTTTGTCCGCGAATGAATCTCCTCGCATGCTCTCCTTGTTCATCCCATTATTCATCATGTCATGTCTCATCCATGTACCTATATATGCATTCACTCATGACAAGACATCATCAAATCTAGAAATCTCCTAGTGTACCATGATGCATTATCATTCACTTTCAGATGTAGGTGACCAGGAGTGAGGACGAGGCTCTAAAATTGTGCAAGGCAGATTTCGATCCAGGATGCACGCTATGGGCACTACCATTGAAAATTGCATACAGGTCACTAGGAGACTGAGATGGACAATCCGTATTAGTAGTGACTATCTGTGGGATCTGGCTTAGATGGAGGGCATATTTGCACAATTTTATCAAGGAGGTAATGCAGGCTGCAGAGGGGGGACTGGCAGCAAAAAATACACAATTTCTTGTCGCATATGACAACAGGCTATGGGAGTCTGTTGGAAAAAACTATGCAATTGTTGGGAGGATGTCCTGTTGAACATACTTGCATAGTTTTTGAGTTGAGCAGGATGCTAGTTAGCTGCGTGACTTCGCATGAAAACTGAGAAATTTTCTGGGTGAGCAGTACGTCAACTGACTAGGTTACTAGCCAAAAAAAATTGCACAATTTTTTAAGGGAGATAGTGACAAACACAAATTTTCTATCTGGCATGTCTATAGAGTTTCTTCAGTCAATAGAGTGGGAAAGCTTTGCAACTTTTGTGCAATTTTTTGGGGAAGTGAGTCTTGTGATCACTACCCGGTCAAACTCTCTGGTTCACCAGTTGGAGGCTTGATTGATGTTCTTGTGGGAAACACATATTGAAATGGCTTGGTCAACAACTTCTACATTGTTCTAGGTGACAGTTAGTCTAGTCAATTCCAGGATTGCATAGTGCAGGCTCCCTAGAAGACAGTCTCAATCTCTGCGCAATTCTAGGTAGTAATACATAATCACTAAGGGCCAAAACTATGGAATTCATCTCAGCCAAGGTCCGCCTGTTGTAGGGTGATCCAGTCATTAGAATTTTAGAAAAATGACTAAGTATGGGGGTGAGTGAACTTGTGCATACACGACCTTGCAAACACACACTCAACATGACTCGACAACAAGACACCTCAAACCATCAAGACAACATATACTTAGCATGACTGACCAATGGTGCAAGCAATAAGCATGACACTTGTGATATATCATTGAATGATGGGACGATGCTTGCACGACAGTGTATACAACATCATGTGTGAGTGTGATAGATGTGTACATGGCGAACACAACTCAAACACAACCTTCAACATCATCAAAACGAGGTTGCATGCATGACATTGCAGTCAACATGCAAAAGATGACAGTTGGTCAAACAAGTGAAAAATAAGCAAGACATGTAGAAGAAACACATAAGATTACTTTTCATGTTTGCACACATGCATGTTACTAAGGATAGGATGATATGATAATGACAAGTAGTCCTGCAAACTCAACTAAGAGGTTTACTTCGAAAGATGTTCCTTAATTACCATACTTACCCTCAAGATGATCATGCATATAATGGATTTTTCATGTGGTCTTGATCTTTTCCATTACTCAGTTCCTTGGTCCTTCTCCTCAACTCCTTGGAAGAAATTTGAACATGTCAACTTTTCCTGTAGTCACTGCGAGGTAGATATGCACAATTTTCGCGGACAATGAATGTTGTTGGAATGAGGCCCTGGGAAGCCCGTTTGCGCAGTTTCTGCATGCAAGACCGTTAAGAAAACTTGGGTAACACTGTGCATTTTTTAGGCTCAAAGCATTGTTGTGGGATAGGGATCCTAGGAGGACACCTCTGCACAAGTTCTGAGTGCAGTGCACCTAGACTGCTCTGTGCATTTCTGGAGAGCAGTATGTGATGGGGTCTCTATGGGCTATGGAATTTCAAAATGATAGAGAGGTTGGTGTCTCTGCACACTATGCAGTTTTAGTAGCCAAGGGAGGAAGCTTGATGGTTGCAGAAGTAAATCGCACAATTCAGGGAAGCTGGATGAGGCTAGGTTGCTCGGAAAAATGGCTAAGTGTGAGATCAGTAAAACATAGGTAAACATGATAAGACTTGACTGTGATCACACATAGACACTTCGTGACACAACGTAGACCATCCATAATGCATAAGACATACTTTTGTTAATGAAAAAACCTTCATGACAAAAGTGTGTGAAGTGAGTGTGAAACATATCTAAATAATGGCAACCACTCATATGCACAAAATTCCCTTGAACCAAGACAACATTCTCTTTGCATGACAAAAAATAATCCCTATGCCTAAAAATGACACATGTGTTAAGGGAATAATTCCCCTAGGGCTTTGGGTCAGAACTCTAGCAGAGCAGGAGTATTCTACAACAAGAAACAAGCATTCAACTCAGGCAACATGCTTAAATAGACTAACTATGTGAGGATGAACATACCTAGATGTCCTTCGTTTGGGTAGTTCTAGCCAGGGTTAAAACCCTCTGTAACTCCTAATGATCTTCGAACCTGCAAATCATCCAATTCGAATACACATAACAGCATATAGATAAAGCATTATAGTGAAATCAATTTTATATCATATATATATATATATATATATGGTTAGTTATACATTGAAATAGTCATTCAGATATAAACCATAACAATAACATCAGATGCATAAACAAAGTTGATATCAGGAACAAGACAATTTTTCTTTTATTGTAGAAAACTATAATAAAAACATGGAAAGAGTTCACCTGAGTCTTCCTCTTCCGGCTCCAAGCAGAACCGTCCTTCAGGTCCATCTAGTCCCAGTCTTCAACAACCTCCTTCCATAACCAATACCATGATATCTCCAAGCATATGAGAGAACATCACCACTCAAGGAAACAAGTGTTTCCTAAACTTGGGGAAGTGCTTGAAGCACAGGGATTCTTCAGACTTGATCATGGGATAATCTCAGTATAGTAATTCTATATCTTCTCTCCTCCTTAAGGCCCTCCCATTGAAGTATTTTTATACTTCTCCCAAATTAGTTTTTTAGTTGGGAAACAGTGGGGGCATGGACACTAATAGGTAATCAACAAGTAAAACCCATGATCTTTGCCCATAGTTAAGGAAATTTAATTTTTTAAAGTGTTTTAACACATATACGTGAGTTGGGTATAGACTAATCCGCGTGTACATGCTTTTAACATAGGGCAAAGTAGTGTACAGGGAGTAAAACACTGTTTTTAAAATATTTGGACCAAGTCTGGAACGAGGGGTTACCCTAAGCCATAAACCAAGCTTCACAAATACCAAGAAAGATATTTGGAGCTATAATAGATGCCCCCTAATATATTAGGTCAGAAGGAGAACATGATGGTTGAAATGTATTAAGTATATGGAAAGGAAACCTGTCAAAAACTGAGAAGGACTTCACTATATTTTAGCCTTCCAAGCCAGCAAAATAACATCAGAAAGAAATAACTGTCTGAGGTGAGCATACCCATGCTCAGAGAAAGTAAAGCATGTACACATATCAAGTACAAACAGATCCACTATATATACAAGTATAAGGAATTGAAAGTACATAACGGATCATCTGATCATGATCAAACAAGTACATGTCTGAATATCACATATAAGAAGATGATCAATGAATTTGAAAGATGAAGCTGATCAATGATGTCAAAAACTAATCCCAATAGTACCAAATGAACATGATGGAAGATGATACTACATCGCAACTCGGATGCCAGCATATAGGATGTCATTGTGAAGGACTACAACATATAATGCGGAATGGTGTCAACTAGCAACAATAGGAGCAACTGACAAGTGAACCAAAGAATGTTGATGCAACCCAAGGTCTTCACCAACCATCGTGGTACATTTATACACAATGGGAATAAATGATTTGAAGTCGACCATGTGAGAAATCATTTGATTACTGGCCATTGATGTATACCGTTAACAAACATGAGACTACTCACCGATAATGATAATGAGAGTCAAGGTACCCAGTATAATCTAACAAGTGTGAATAGATGAGCTGAAGTCGAACACCTTGAAGAATCTATCAATCGGGAGACAATGATGGTTTCCCACTGTCGATAGTGAAGGATCTGCCACTGATGACTACAAACCCCAACGTACTACCAAATGGACTCTAGACCTTTGTCCCAGAGTAATGACTCGTAGTTGATAGGGAAATATCTGCTAGAAGGAAGGCATTAAGGCATCCTTCATCAATCTAGTGCAAGTGTAACCCATAGGCCAATAATGTGGAAGGAATCGAACGAAAAAAGATGAAGTAACCTAACTAAAGCATGTTTCCAGTGTACATAAGATGTAGCTAGCACACGATAGAAACCCTCTGAACCAACCAATAATAAAAGTTGACACAGCGGTGAGGAATCCACCAATAGGGTCAAATGGAAACCAAGGCACTACACGAATCCCAATGTCTAATAATGAAAGCTGATGTTGAACACAAGGGAAACCACTCAGTCAAAGACCGATGATACTTATCGATGCTGAGCACAAGGTGACCTATCAATAATGAAAATAGGGCCAGGGTGTGGCTCTAGGCCCGCCCTCAGAAAAATATGTCATCATTGATAAGGACAAGACCCGCTAGTAAGAATTCAATGGAGACCTTCTCAAACCGACACAAGTAAAGGACCAATATCACTAATGTGATGATAGACAAGACACTGACAACCAGGGATGGCTGACTGAAAAATAGGTCAAGAGACACCGTAGAGAGGCCGACTCAAGCTTACTTCCCTTGAACAAAAGCACAACTCAATGATGACCATGTGGCAGCATATGATGACTCTGTGTAAGCTCGTCATGCAGGAGGCACGAACGAACTCTCCAATCAAAGGAGAACTGACTCAATAACAAGATTAAGGCATACCTAAGTCAAACTAAATCCCACCCAAATGGAAGAGAGACTTTCTTTTGAGTGCTTTGTTCAAGGGCGACACAACTGACTCTAGCTGCCAACAATATATGGAAATGTTGTCCCATTCTCGCTCTTTTTTGGAATATATAATTTTTTTGTCTTTTTCTTTAAGCTAGAAAAATAATAAAAGAATGTTATAATACAGTGGAAATAATGAGTGCCAGTGAAGTAGGTGATCTCGTTCCTGGGATGGGAACAATCCTATGCTCAATGCAGGGAGGCAAAGATGGTCATCGACACTCAAAGGGATATTCCTTCCACAGGAATGACGGTGTCTCAAGTTGCAAAAGCTAAGGGATTGCAAATTTGAGTTTGCAGAATACATGGTCAAAAAGTGGCTTAAACACGAGTCCAAGTGAAGCCGGCTCAAGGCCAAAAGGTGCAAACGGTCAAAATGCAATGCAGTAGTACAACTCAACACAAAGGAGCCTCTAAGGTATAAGGCCAAAACAAAGCGAAGAAGCAAAGAGGAATGAGTCTTCAACACACAAGTCATGGCGGGACTAGAGAGGACTCCCGAGTCTACTCAATGAAACAACATGGGAAACCAATGTCAATGAGGTGCTAACTATGATGCCCATGTAAAGGATGGATCTACCATCATGTGATGATTTAAAAATGGGCAAGTGAACATGGTTTACTAACCATAACAAGATGGGATGGACCCTATGGCAAGTGTATCGACAAATGGAGGCTAGTATGCAAAATGAAACTGAAAAATGGTTTCCCTAATTTGTATGCCAGTGAGTAAACGATACCTGCCATGACGGGTCAGCAGTTATGTAACCAATGTGAAATTTCCGAAGAAGTGTCCAAAATGTCCTGAAAAACAACCTATTCCTGACAATCTAAGCTCACAAGTTAAAAGATTCATGAGAAGAAAAAAAATTGACATTTTCAAAGCTATAAAATGACTTTTTGAATCACCATTTGTACCATTTGTGTTGATAGTAAAAGTTGTGGAGAAAAAGAGAGCAAACTTGCCCCACAAAGAATTGGACTTCTCAATTTGGATCAAAATCAACAGGTAACCCCCAATTCTAGTTTGCATTAATTTATGATTGCTTTTAGAAATTTTTATTGGGATTTTACCATAGGAATTTATGTTAAAAATTTCAACGCAGCATATATGCGGGTTGGATATTATAAACCTGCATACACGTAGACCCTACACGCGGCTGTGTATGAAAGGGACCCGTGTATACGCGGTTTGAAATTTAAACACAAAAAACTAACGGTTGGTAATCAATTTTCTTTCAGGATGGCAATCCCCTGGAGAGAGAGGGAGCATACTACCATTGATAATGAAGTTATGAATGATCAGCAGGCCTTAGATGCATTGAGGGGATGCAGTTTATTAAAAAATTTCAAAATTCCAAATATAAAGGCCAACACCTGCTTGCTTGAAATGTTGATCCATTACTGGAGTATCGAAGATGATGCTTTTATGATTGATCAAATGCCTTTAAGGGTATAGGTAGAAGATATTTAATTTATCATTGGTCTCTCCTGGAGAGAAGAAGTGGTACATTCGACTGGCCGAACACAAAGTAGTCTTTCAATGGAAGACTATGTACATATATACTGTCTGGGGCATCCTGAGAAAATTGGAAGCCATATTCCAATAAAACATGTAGAGAGTTTATCCCTAAGGACCTTACTATTCACCATAGCCAAGATAAACAGATCCGCCTCATTTCACCAAGCGTCACGACTATCCATGAGCTTGGTTGTGGAGTGTCTCACTACTATTTTTGATTGGTGTACACCTCTTCTTACCAACATGAAGAGCCAGTTGTCCTCCATTCAAAAATAATAGACCAAGAATTTTGGATATGGGACAATTTTGTGCTCCTTCTTCTTCGAGAAGGTTTCAGGGTTACGTCCCAGAGTATCAGTTTCTATCAATAGCCCCCAAGATCCTTGGATGGGCAGGTGGGCTGACCTAATGAAATGCCTTGGAGGCGAAGACGCGCTGAGGACTACTTTCGATGATGAATTCTTCTCCTGGTGGGAACAACAAATCATTGTTGTGGATGACTATCCCTATGCTAGCATGGATTTCAGAGGAGATCCAGATTTAGTGCTGCCACCAAAAACTGCATGGGGAGAGATAGGTAACCATTTTTTAATTTTTATCAATTTTAAGATTTTTTTGTGTTTTTTAAATATGAAAATGAACTTAAAGATATTTTTGATGGGATTAAAATACCGATATAATGATCATGTTCTAGATGTGGGTCTAGTACAACCAGACGGATTTCTGCAGCACAGGCATCATGGAACAGGTGCCGAAGAGGTGGTTGTGGAGACAGAGAGGGTCTTATATGCAGTCCAACGAAACTTGGTGAGATTGACTCACCGAGTACCGATGGAGACTATAGAATATCTACCTGAGGATATGCAGCGCCATGTGGTAGGAGTGCCATGCGACTGGGTTCGCCTTTTTCAGTGTGTGGCCAAAGTAGTTGTCACCTACTTAGCCGTTCATCCTGAGTCGGGTCATTAGATATACTGGACATGATTATGGGCATTTAGTCCCAATTTTGAATATTATTTTTGAAACATTTTATGTACACATGGGCGGTTTTATGATATATATATATATATATATATATACAATTCGAGATTTTTTATGTTTGTTTTTATCTTGATGAATGAATGATATGCCAATCTAATGCTTGATTAGTGATAGAATCCACTAATGAATTGTCAAATCATGAAATGTGCAAATAAGTAATAAAAACAAATGATCTTTGCAACACCCTCACTCTCAAAATTGGCAATATAAATAAGGATCCAGAACCCGATAAATGTTATTCAATTGTGACACCACCAACTATGAGCCAAGATACACTACCAATGAATCAATTCCATAAGAAATAGCTTCGGATAGTAAATTAATGATGGCAGTATATTCGGAAATATTATTTGACGCAGAACCAATACATACTCCCCTTGACACCATCAACTGGCTAGTTGGATAATAAATCATCCAAGCTGTGAAAGCAAGATTCTGAGTGTGCCGACTAGCACCATTGGTGAATCCAAAATATACCAAGTCATCCATCAACACTTGCCAAAGAAGATCAAATGAGTGTTGATATCACAAAAACTCTTGATAATATATGTACAAAAAATACAAAATATACAAAGAAGCCATTGCTCAGCTGTAACCTAAGCAAAGTACTTCTTAAGGTAGAGCCCATTTCGGGGCTCTGCCAACTTGTTCCCTTCAAAATTGACTAATTTAGAAGCCCCTTTTTCTAAAAGGCATTTCACTATAAAGGGACCATACCACATAAACTTCAATTTTCCTACCCCCAAGGCATCTTAATCTTGGTCATAGACCAAGACAATGTTGCCTTCAGAAAATACTCGAGGACAGACAACTTTATCGTACTGAGTTTTAACCCTTTTCTTATCAGCCTCATTGATTGTGGTGACATCTTGATGCTGCTCATCGAGATGTTCCAAATGAAGGAGGCACTCTTAGAGACTAGAGGTATTTGGAAGGAGCTCAACAGCTAGCTTAAGAGATGGAATTTCGCATTCAACAGGAAAGATAGATTCCAGCTTGTAAACTAATTGAAAAGGTGTAAAACTGGTGGCAGTCTTTACCAAGGTTCGGTACACCCAGAGAGCCGGATACAACATGAGATGCCAATTGGAGCGATTTTTGTCAATTGTCCTTTGTAGGATTGTCTTGAGGGACTTATTCACGGCTTTGACTTGCCCATTGGCCTGAGGATAGTAGGGAGACGAATGCTCCTGTTGGAAGCCCAATTTAAGAGCCAATTCAGACATCAATTGGTTCTAGAAATTACTACCATGGTCAGTGACAATCTCTCTCGGGATACCGAACCATGAAATAATCTGATTGAAGAGGAACAATGTCACTGTTTCATTATCATTTTTATAAGTGAGCATGGCCTCAACCCACTTCATAAAGTAGTCTATGGCCACAATAATGTACTTGTGATTCGCTACTGAAGGTGGATTACGAGTAGCAAAGTCAATACCCCACTTTGTAAAAGGGACAACAGTGATAATAGGGAAAATAGGAGCCGGATGCATGCACATCTTCCAATTATATACTTGACAAGGGTGGTAATGTTTGACCGCTTCAATATAATCTTTGAAAAGCAAAGGCAAAAAGTAGCCAGCACACAAGATTTTTTGGGCTGTAGCAAGCCCTGAAAGATGACCACCACAAGCTCCGCTATGGAAATCATTAAGTAAATACTTTTCTTCCTCTAACGTTAAATAATTCCTAAGGATTGAATCAACCCCTCGGCGATATAATGTATCACCAATGATGACATAGTTCTTAGCCAGGTGACATAATTTTTTACGTTCATCCTTGGAGGAAGCAGGAGGGAACTTCGAAGTCTAGAGATAGATTATGATATCTCCATACCAAGGATCTTGTGAAGATATGAGGAACAAATTTTCATCGGGGAAACTTTCCTCATAAATAGTATCTTCTCCATAAGGCAGCTCGGAAATTAATTCCATGAAAACCAATGATTTCTTAGACTTGGCCAACAAGAATTCTTAGACTTGGCCAACAAGAACTCGAGATCAAATTCTTGTAAAATAATAATCCATCGATTGTATTTTCCCCCAATCACTCACCTACTGAAGAAAATTGGAAAGGATTGACCGCTGCTAAGACGAACATTTTTCATAGTAGAATATAATGGCGAAGCCGCTGGAAAGCATGAACAGCTGCCAAGGCTAATTTCGCAACCAGAAAATAGCATAGTTCAAGGCCTACCAAGCCTCGACTCAAGTAGTAGATCACATGCTCTGTGAGAGCATCATCTTCTTGAACCAGAACCATACCTATGGTTGATTCTACGGCTGCAAGATATAAAAGGAAATCTCTACCATAATCCGGTGGACTCAAAAGCGGGGTAGAGATTAATGCCTGCTTTAGGGCATCAAAAGATCATTTTGCAAAGTCTTCCCATAAAAATGGAACTCCTTTCCTGAGCAAATGCATAAATCCTTTAGTTATCTCGGCATAATTCGCTATAAACCGTCTCAAGAAATTTGTCTTCCCATGAAGACTTTGAAGTTGTCAAATGGAAGACAGGGGAGGCAACTGAACTATTGCCTCTACCTTGAAGGGATCAACTTGAATCCCTTTAGTTGACATAATGAACCCTAAAAACTGACTAGATGTAACCATGAAAATGCATTTATTCAGATTCAACCAGATCTTGTAAAAACGACATCGCTCAAAAACCAACCGAAGGTGACTAGGATGATCAATTCTCTTTCGAGAATGAGTAGCTAAATCATCCAAGTATGCTTCAATGACATGATTTATGTCATGGAAAACGTATGACATGGCCCGTTGGAACGTAGCTCCAACATTTTTAAGACCAAAAGGCATCTTTTTGTACGCAAAGGTACCCCAGGGACATATGAAAGTTGTCTTATGCTGGTCTTCTGGATGGATAGATATTTTATTATAACTGGAGAATCCATCCATGAAGGAAAAAATCCCATTACCCGCACATTCATCAACTATCTAATCAATAAATGTTGTGGGGTTATCTTTTAGACAAGCTTTGTTCAAATCCCTAAAGTCAATGCACACTCGGATCGTTCCTTGTTTTTTATCAACTAGGACTAGATTAGAAACCCAATCTGTTAAAGGAACAGGGTATATGAAACCTGCCTTGAGCATCTTTTATACTTCAGCTTTAATAGTTGTTGCTTTCCTAGGATTGATCGGCTGAAGCTTTTGACAAATCAACTTAGAATTTTCATACGTCTTGATCTCATGCTAAACGATGGATGGATCATTACCAGGAATTTCTTCATAAGACCAAGCAAATACATGCCGAAAATATTTAAAGAGGTTGATGCAAATTTGAATCTCTTCAGTGGAACACTCAGCTCCAATGAAGACATTTTCTATCATATTAGGGTTCCTAGAGATGTTTATCAGTATGGATTTTGAAATGACCAACATGTTACTGTTGGCATGGATGTGTGTTGGAGCCAAAGGATTTGAAACTGTACAAACATCGCTAGTAAGCAGATTGGAGAACCCGGATTCGACTTCTTGCAATGGGGGAAGAAAATATGAACGATGGTGTAAGTCTTCCCCAGGTCGATCTACTCCCATAATTGCTACTAAGATTGCTTCCTCAGATAGTAAAACCATATCTAAGCAATCCATAGCAGAAGTAGAGTCAAGGGTCCAAGCTAGGGCCACATCACCATTTACCTCTTCCTCTGAAAGGGAGTAGGATGGTCGTCTACAGAGTTAATGATATACTGATATCTAAGCTCTACTATAGACATAGGGAATGCCATTCCACCAACTTGTCCTTCATCTAATGTGGTTGTAGGCAAAGGAAAGGTCCAAGGGTCTCAAAACTAATGAGTTCGTAAGAACTCTTCCCATGAAGACTCTTTGGAGGATGAAATGGCATTGATTCTAGCTATAGAAGTGGGAATATCAAATGTACCCATCAATGAAGAATACATCCCAACTCCTAGATTCTCGATAGGTTGACGAGGGTTATCCACCAATGGTACAGTAGAATCCGAAGTTGCACGAGGGTCAACTGGAGAATAATCCAATTGATAAACTTTAACAATTTTCCCTTCATGAGGAAAACAAAAGACTTGAAACAAAGTCGAAACTATGACATCCATTTCATAAATCCAATTCTATCCTAAGAGGAGATTGTAATCTAGGTTGCCATCAATGATTTCTACTTCGATATTAACGAACTTTCCTCCAACACCTATAGGAAAGACCGGGATAATCCTGTGTGGCCTATGAGAATGTCTATCAAATGTTGTCAAGAGTGTGGGTGAAGGAACAATCAAAAGCAATCCAATGGACTTCCAACATGACATAGACATTATGCACGGGGGAGCTCCCTCATCTATAACTATTCGAAAAATGTTAGTTTTCTGGGAAACAGACTTTATTTGAAAAGACATATGATGAGGAAGTCTCTTTTTGACATTGAGCATGTCAAAAGTGAGCACTAAAAATTGTTTGAATCAACTGCCCCTATCACTGAAAGAAAAGCACTTCGTTGAGTTGGACATGACTAGAGTACCTCTAAAACAAACATAGTGCATGGAATTTGAGCTAGATCTTCTACAATGGAGTAGGTCTGGGATGCTCTCGCATTAGGGTTGATAGTCGTGCATTTGGCGGAACCTTTTGGTATCTGAGGTATAGACTTGATAGAGGGTCGCTCAATATGAAGTGGATTCGTAGTTTCGGGAACAATTTATCATTGGATGTTTTAGCTTCACCATAATCACGTGACCGTGTAGCCACATTGACATGAGAACCCATCATGAAAACATTTGAGGAATTGTCCCCCTCCTGGTTTCCCCCTGCAGAGGTACCAAGGTTTGAATTTGTGCCAGGAAGCAACGGCTACCCTTCGGGAAAATGGTTAGTTAAGGTAGTCTGGGAGCCATAAGACCCTTGCTACACTAACAAGCGTTGAGCATCTTGAATTTTCAGGCAGAGATGAGTCAAATGATCTCCACTGCATAACTTACATGGAAATTTAACTTTCTTCCTAAACTCTTTTCCATCCTCACTAGCATCATTCTTGGGTTTGTTCACATTACCTTTCCCATTTTGATTCTTCTTTTTACCTTGTCCCTTCTTCTTCCCATCAGAATTTTGATTTCCTTTGGGGTTAGAAGCCTGAACAGTGTTTATGGAAGAAGGTTGGGAAGGTGGAGTAGTAGACAGTGCAGCCTAATTGGAAGAAGAAGTTTGTAGAGACAACTGCTGCAATTGGCTCAAAAGGTTCACCACATTTGCATCAATTGATCCAACAATACCATTAGCATGCCAGCCTGGCTTCAGTTTGGTTATATCAATCATAGGTCTAGGAGCATCAGGTAAGATTTTCTAAAGAGTCCCAGACTATGAATATATCAGTTCTAACTACTGGGCGCGAAATATAGCTTGCTCTTTGGAATAAACTCTGGACATAGAAACATCCTTAGAGATCTCGAGTTGTAATGATTTTAAAAACCATTTGAGATAGAATTCAGGTGGAATTTCGACTTTAATGAGCCTCTTTCTTCATCTCCATTCCTGGATATGATCTGAAATGTGAGTAGTCGTGTCCTGATTAAAATTGGCCAGAAGTTCAGTTACGGCTTCGTAATGGACAAGCAACTGAAAATGATTTAAGAAAATGTTAGCCAATTTGGCAAAAGATGTAAAGTTGCCCCCTAGAAACTCTATATACCACTTAGTCGCATTCCCAGTTAAGGTGCATTGAAATAGTCTCAACCTAATCCAATCATCGATTAGGGAGTTAGATGAGCACCATAAATGGAACGTGGTTAAATGGTCGCCTGGGTCTTCACCATTCTTCCCTTTGAAATTTGGAATATTCGATGGAAGTTTGGTTGGAACCAGAGGCCAAGCCAAATTGTATCTAATTGGATCGTTCATCAACTTAATCAAGTCTGGCAGGTTAAGCATGGCCAGAAACGAAAGTCTCAAAGGACCTTGGGGATTCCACCCAGATTGGGCGGGGTTCCCAAAAGTATGAAAATAATGACCTAGATTTTGAAAGGAACCAGGTTTCCTGAAGTAACTAATAGAACCTGTTGGACCAAAAGGTGACCCTTGTGGTCCAGCAAAACTCGGAGTTTGACTAACTCCAGCTGAAAAGACCTCCGTAACTGGCAAAGTTTCCCCCTAAAAAGTTATTGTAAGGAGCTGACAACCCCTGGTAAGGGTTCCAAGCATTAACTAAGGGTGGAAAAATTTGAAATAAATTGACTGAGGAGTACGGTACATTCCCTTGTTGGCCGAAAAATAGATTCCTAGTTCTGATCCCACTAACCACAGGGTTAGTCCAACTCTGAAAAGGATTGTTGCCTTGACTCATGAAAGGAAAAGGCATATACCCTACCATTGGATTGGAATGTGGTATATGACCACTTCCAAAAGGAAAACCCTGAAAAGAAGCCAATCCACTCATCATGGACGTGGAGGTAGTTAATAATACACTTAATGGAACTGAAGGAATACCTTGCGAGGGCATTCCAAAAGGGAAGAATCCAAAACTGGTTGCTTGAGTTTGGGAACTTCCACTCATTGACAGAATGGAAGTAGACCCAAACAAGGATGTGCTGGAGTCTACATAATTGTAGCCCTTATGGTGGATGCCATGCTTCCAGCAATGGTCATCGAAGGGATGTTTGTGTGTGGACCTAGGCTTGAAGGCCTGTGTGTCAGAGTTCTGATGTATAACAATACGTTGGGATGATCAGAAGGGAGAGGAGAATTCGGAGCCGCAATTGACTCTGAGAGCTCTTCTACCTCAATATTATCTTCCAACTGGAAGAGTACTCCAGAAAGAATTGGTATGTTCCTCTCTAACTTTTTGGTAGTACAAGGTGTACCTTATACACTGATGCCCACAAGCGGAGGATCAATCTCTGATGCGCCAGCTGCCACTGGTTGGAAAGCACTGATAGAATCACTCCTACACCTTCTAGGAGAAGGCTCTGGACTCGCAGGTGAAAGCCCACGAAGTCTACGGGGCCGTATAAGTGATCGGTCAGCCACTTTGAATTATTTTAATAAGATCTACTTAAAGACTCAAAAAAATTGAAAGCTAGGCCGACTAGGAGCATAGAACACACACTAAAAATGTTCCTAAAGAATTTAGCAGTCAAGCAACTTCCAAGTATTTCTGCTCCAGGTGATTAGGACCCGACACCAAAATACAAGAAAGTGAATAAAAAGGGCCTTCCGAAAATAGATTTGGGTAGTTACGCCCTAAGTCTACTAGTGAAGGTATCAGAGGTAGTTACGCTGACCTCCAGACAATAGCCTTTGCTGGTGCAAGCCCGCAAGCTTCACAAGGGTGCCCTCCAGAAGTACCGTTGAACGTGATGCAACGTCAACCTCAGGTGCCACGGGATTCCCCTCCGCAGCCACATGTGTATATCCCTAGGATTGGCAACTAAAGACACCAACTCATATCAGAAGCTGGGTGGAACAGTCGTGAGGTAAGATCTGACAAGTAAGAGAGGGGGTATCTCTTGTCCTTATCTTCACAAACCCTCGTGCTTAACTCCCAGTCACGGAGCTTTCCCAGTCTCCCTAACACTATTGGATTTCACTCTTTATTCAGACTTCTATGTTTCACAATTTAGAGTGGCCTTAGAGCGTTTACTCTCCTCTCACCTAATCCAAGGCCCTAAATAAACCTAAAACTTGTTGGTGTATCTGGTTGACAATATAAAAAGTTCTAGTTTATTTTATTAAGCGCTTGATTTTAAGTGGTTGTTCTTTTTAAGTCAAAGGGACGATATGGAAGTGAAACTAATGGTGTTCATTATGATGCAAAATAAATTAATGAAAAACTAACTTATATGCAATGCACTTGTTTGTTCTTTGATGAAAATCAACTTCTACTTGGGTTCTAAGAAACTTCTACAAAGCACAAACTTTTTCCTTTTCTTTTCTTATAGTAGACTTCGCATTCACAAAAACTAAAAGACTATTGATGCTCTAATGATGCAAAACTACCCTAATGCAAGGTGTACGTGATAATGCAAAATTATAGATTACTCTAACAAGAAATGAAAGCAATTTGTTTATAAGCCAACTTAAATGTTTGAAATGAATACGAATTTTGAATATAAAATCTTTCCCAAACAAGAAGGACTAATAAAAAATATTCCAAAGCACTCTCAAAAACCAAAAGAAACCAAACTCAAATTCAGCAAAAGAAGCAAAAACAATGTTTTTAAAGGACTTTTCTTTTTTAAGAAACAATAAAGACAACTTTTCAAAAGTACTCAAAATGTTACCAAAGACTCAAATACCGAAAGAAAATCACAAGGAAACTTTGTAAGTTATCAATTTGACATGAATGAAAACTTGACCAAAATAGGTGTTTCAACTTGCACTAAACTATCCAAAAGCAGCAAAAAGAGCTTTGAGAAAACTGATCAAGAAATCAGGAAAGACACACTTTCTAATTCATCAACAAGAAACTTTTGAAAAGCAAGAAAAAGTGAATGGCCGCAAAAATGACAAGAAGCAAAGCAATCAAACCATAAAAATGAAGTTTGACACTAAGATTACAGAATATCTTCTGTTCCAGAAGACCAGAACGATCAAGAACCTCTATAAGAAGCCTTGTGTGTTTAAACACAAATCATAAAACTCACTATAAAGCAAACCAAGGCCAAAAACTTTTCAAAGCAGGAGAGAATTTTCAACAGTAAGCTCACTGAAAAATTAAATTCTAAAAACAAAAATTGACCACTCAGAAACCACACAAACCAGGAAACAAATCTTTCCAGGAAGAAAGATTTGAAAAAATCATGCAAAAAATTGTATATGTGACTGTGTCCCTACACAGTTGTGTTTACACACGCTTCTACCAAAAGAAACTCGCGTATACGTGGTTTCAGTTCACAGAAACAAGCGTGTGTATGCTTCTGTAAATAGACAAAGGTGCGTATATGAATTTTTACAAGAAAAATAAAAAATGAGGTCTGGTGAAAAAAATCAAACTTGAAGTCTGAGTTCCTACAAGAGCAGGCAGTACGGTGATAGTAGGCAAACTAAGAACTGAGCCCTGATTGGAACTAAATAACCCAAACTAGGAATAACAAGATTGTTTTCCCCTAGGGATTTGGGTCAGAACCCTAGCAGAGCAGGAGTATTCTACAACAAGAAACAAGCATTCAACTCAGGCAACATGCTTAAACAGACTAACTATGCAAGGAAAAACATACCTGGATGTCCTTCGTTTGGGTAGTTCTAGCCAGGGTTCAAACCCTCTGCAACTCCTAATGATCTTCAAACCTGAAAATCAGCCAATTCGAATACACATAGAAGCATATAGATAAATAATTGTAGTGAAATCAACTTTATATCATATATATAGATGGTTAGTTAAACATTGAAATAGTCATTCAGATATAAACCATAACAATAACATCATATGCATAAACAAAGTTGATATCGGGAACAAGACAACATTTCTTTTATTGTAGAAAGCTATAATAAAAACATGGAAAGAGTTCACCTGAGTCTTCCTCTTCTGGCTCCAAGTGGAACTGTCCTCCAGGTCTGTCCAGTCCCAATCTTCAACAACCTCCTTCCATAACCAATACCATGATATCTCCAAGCATATGAGAGAACATCAACACTCAAGGAAACAAGGGTTTCCTAAACCTGGGGAAGTGCTTGAAGCACAGGGATTCTTCAAACTTGACCAGGGGATAATCTCAGTATAGAAATTATATATCTTCTCTCCTCCTTAAGGCATTATCATTGAAGTATTTTTATACTTCTCCCAAATTAGTTTTTCAGTTGGGAAACAGTTGGGAATAGTTGGGCCACGGGGAATAATAGGTAATCAATAGGTAAAACCCGTGATCTCCGCCCATAGTTAAGGAAATTTAATTTTTTTTAAGTGTTTTAACACATATATGTGGGTTGGGTATAGACTGACCCATGTGTACATGCTTTTAACACAGGGAAAAGTAGCATACAGGGAGTAAAACACTATTTTTAAAATATTTGGACCAAGTCTAGAAGGAGGGGTTGCCCTAGGCCATAAACCAACCTTCACAAATACCAAGGGTGATATTTGGAGCTATAACAACATGTTGTATAAGGATAAGAACACATACAAATCGTAGGAACAAGGAGGGGAGCTTGAAATCATTAGCTTACAAATAAGTGACCAAGTATGATCGATCATAGGATCCATGGTAGGCTCCGAAACTTGCATGCGAGCCAAAATTTTGGAGGGTGGTTTTCTGCTACAACACTCAGTGACACACTGGTAGAACTCCAACTCTCTCTATTGACCTTTTTTTTTGAAACAAGAGTCTAACCCTTCTGAGAGTATTGTTCGATTCTTTGATCATCGTGGTTTCCACACTAGCTTGATTGAAATATTTAGTCCCTAACACACATTCCAAGCCAATTCAACCCAATTGTTCCAATTGGGGATGAGAGGTATATTGGTGAACAAGTAATATGAGATTCAAAGTTTAAGTTTCATCTCTGGTGTTTCTCCACTACCAATAGGCCTATACAATACTTCGATGGAGTCACGCAGGAACACAAGCATCGCTCCACTGGCAACAAGCCTAGTAAGTACCCCGGTGGAGTTACTTGCATCACCTCTCTATGTAAGAAGCCTTTCTCTTTTGGTTCAACCGATGTTTGCACATGTTATCTCGCATCACTCTTCTGTTGTGGAGATGTTTAGTGAGGGGAAGGTAGACAATCACTTCTGATAGCAACTCTGTCCGATTGTGACTGTGCAACTCCATCACCGAAGTATGCTGAGTGGGGTTCGAATGATTTTAAGAATTGCATATTTTCAGATATGTAAATAAGAAACTTAAATCTTCCATCGAGAAATTCCCAATCAATTTCATCTTCTAGAAATTGTCATGCGAGATTACAAAAGTGTGTGTGAAACTGTTGAATAGATTCATCAGATGCTTTCCGTAATTTCAGAATTTTTTTGTTGAGTTCTTTCCGGTCAAAATTATTGAAATCATGATCTATCTCTGTGACCAAATGAGGGAGAGAGTGAATAGAATTTTCTAGTGTGGCACACCAATGGAGTGGGTGCCCACGAAGCGTGTATGCGAACAGTGCACATAACATGTAATTTTCAAAGATTTCATGCCTTTCACAGGAGTCTCCAATGCCAACCGTGTATCTCACCAAGGCTACTCGAACTCCACCATCGTATGTTTTACCTGACAAGTCATTCTAGAGCTCTTTTGGTATTTCAAAGTTGTTTCCATAAGACATACACTCTGAAAGATAAATTTTATTTTTAGTCACGATAAGTATGTGGTGATTCAAAACAGGTTGTGAGGACTCACCTTGTCATCTAGCACTCGTTCTAGTGCCAAAAATGTTGACAGTGCTGGACCCGTCAACATTCAAGGGATCTCCTGGGTATGAAGTCCCAAATAGACCTCACACCATTTGGTGTAGGAGTCCCATCTAGTATGATGGCCTTGTTTGCATTATCTTAAAAATATGCCTAAGCTATTTCTTGTTAGCACGTGAGAGTGGTTTTCTTTTTCTCTGAACAACAAGGTTGGCGTGCCTGATGATTTCTTGGTGTAATTTGTGTCAAATTTCTTTCACTGTAGAGGGATAAGGTGGAAGTGAGTCTTAGGTTGAAAGTAAATACTCCCAACCATGTTAGAGACACACAACACAACATGACACATGCAGGTTATGGCAGACTAGTCCACATAGATGTGACAGTCACAAACACAAGGTGAACAAATAACATGTACAACACCCAACATAATAGTCCACATGAGTGCGATGGGAATTATAACAAGTTTTATGAGAATGGTTATATCAAGTGTCTAATGGGGTAGCCCACATAGGAGAGACAGTGCTAACAACTTATACAACACATTTCCAACAACATATGTACTAAAACAACCGAAGTAGTTCAACTATCTTAATACAAGTTAAAGCAACATGCATTACAAGCACCCAAAGAATAGTCTTACAAATGAATACAAATACATGTGTGAAAACTTGTTGGCCTACTAATAGGCTTCTGAATAAAGTGAAAGTTTCAAGACACATCGGTACAACGTTACATCAAAAACCCTGATAGTGGGGCGTTGGAGCCACGACTCGCTCCTCAAAGAAAATATTACAGACTCTCAAGGCTATGTGAGAGGAGCCAAGGTGAAAAGACTTTTGCATGTACAAATGAAGGGTATTTATAGCCAAGGGTGAAACTAGCCCTTGTGTCTATTCAACTTCCCTCATGACTGTTTGACGTACATGACTCTTCAACTTTAGATGAGTCTTCAACTTTACATGTGGGTCTCTTGGACTTCCACGTTACATTACATTGATTACAACAGTATGGACAACAATAGTGATGTGGCCGAGACCACTCATGGCACGACTCGACATGACAATGCTGGCATGTTCATGCTGCTAGTGGTGTCCATGTCGAGTGGTAGTGCTGCTGAGTAATGGATGTGCTCTTGGTGTATCATAGCTTCATCTCTACATGGCAAGGTGTGTGAAGTCTTTAATGGTCTTGGTGTTCCCTTGATATTTTCATGTGCAGGTTCCTCCTTCGCTTGTACTTTGACATGCTTCATGTGTTCATCCATTCACAAACAAATCTCCTTGCATGCATTCCTCATTCATCCATTCGTGAAACAATATCCTCGCATGCATTACTTGTTCACCCATTCATGAACAAATCTCCTCACATGCATTCCTCGTTCATCCATTCACGAATGAATCTCCTTGCATGCTCTCCCTGTTCATCTCATTCGTCATCACTTTATCTCTCATCCATGTACCTGTGTCTGCAATAACTCATGATGAGAAGACAAAAAATCCATAAATCTCCTAGTCTACCGTGACGCATTATCATTCTCTTTTAGATAGAGGTGACTGAGGGAGAGGGCAAGGCTCTAAAACTACGCAAGGCAAATTTCAGGCCAGGATGCGGGCTCTGAGCACTACTAGTGAAAATTGCACAGAGGTCACTGGGAGACGGAGATGAAAAATCCTGATCAGCAGTGATTGTCCACAAGATCTAACTTGATTGGAGGGAAGATTTGAACAATTTTTTTAAGGAGGCAGTGCAGGTAGCAGAGGGGGGACTAGTAGCAAAACTGCGCAATTTCCCGGGGAGTTGGCAGCGAGCTATGGGATCTACTAGAAAAAGCTTCATAATTGCTAGGAGGATGGCTTGCTGAACATCCTTGCACATTTTATAAGCTGAGCAGGATGCTGGGAAACTGGTGACTTCTCATGAAAACTGTGTAATTTTCCAGGTGAGCAACAGACCGACTGACTGGGTGTCTAGCTAGAAAAATCTGTGCAATTTTTTGAGGGAGATACTAACAGACACAAAGTTTCTATTCGGCATGTGTGCATAGTTTATTCAGTGAGGGGAGTGGGAAATCTTTGCATCCTTTTCAAAATTGTTTGGGTGAGTGAGTCTCGGGGTCACTGCCCAGTCAAACTCTCCGGTTGACCAATTGGAGGCTTGGTTGATGTGCTTGCAGGGAGGGAAGATTGAAATGGATTCCTGAGCAACTTCTGCGTTATTTTAGGTGAAAATCAGTCCGATTGATTCCAATATTGTACAGTGTAGGATGCCTAGGAGATAGCCTCAAGCTCTATGCAATTCTGGGCAGCAGTAAATGATCAAAGAGGGCCAGAACTACATAATGCCGCTCAACAAAGGTTCGACTATTGGAGGGTGATCTGGTCATCAGAATTTCAGAAAAATGACTAAGTGTGTGGGTTAGTGAACTTGTGCATACACGACCTTGCTAACACACACTCAACATGACTCGACGACAAGACACCTTAAACCATCAAGACAAGATATACTCAGTGTGATTGACCGACTGTGTGAGTGAGAAGTGCAACACTTGAGATAGATCATTGAATGACCACAATGACGCTTGCACGACAATGCATACAAAATCATGTGTGAGTGTGATAATGTGTACATGGTGAACACAACTCAAACACAACCTTCAACATCACCAGAACAAGGTCGCAAGCATGACATAACAATCAACACGCGGAAGAAGACAGTTGGTTGAACAAGTGAAAAATAAGCAAGACATGTAGAAGAAACACATAAGATGACTTTTCATGTTTGCACACTTGCATGTTACTGAGGAAAGGATGACATGACAATGACAAGAAGTCATGTAAAATCAACTAAGAGGTGTATTTCGAAATATGTTCCTTTCTTACCATACTTACCCTCAAGATGATCATGCATCTAACAAAGTTTGCATGTGGTCCTGATATTTTCCATTACTTGGTTCCTTGGTCCTTCTCCTCAACTCCTTGGAAGCGATTTCAACATGTCACCTTTTCTTGTGATCACTGAGAGGTAGATCTATGCAATTTGAGTGGATAGTGACTACTGTTGGAATGAGGACCTGGGAGGCCCGTCTGCGTAGATTCTGCATGCAAGATCGACAAGACAACTTGGACAACAATACACAGTTTTGAAGCTCAAAGCACTGCTACGGTATAGGGGTCTTGGGAGGACACCTCTACGCAATTTCAGAGTGCAGTGCAGCTAGACTACTCTTCGTATTTTTGGAGAGCAGTGCTAGTTAGGGTCTCCATGGGTTGCAGGGCTTCAGCAGGCAAGGGAGGAAGCTTGATGGTAGCAGAAGAAAAACCCATAGTTCAGGGAAGTTGGATGAGGCTAGGTTTCTCGGAAAAATGGCTAAGTGTGAGATTAGTGAGACATAGGTAAACATGATAGGGCTTGACTGTAATCGCACATGGACACTTAGTGACAAAACGTAAACCATCCAGAATGCATAAGACATAATTTTCTTGATGCAACAACCTTCATGACAAAAGTGCATGAAGTGAGTGTGAGACATATCTATATGATGACAACCACTCATACACACACAATTCCCTTGAAGCAAGAAAACATTCCCTTTTCATGATAAACAACAACCCCTATGCCGGGAAATGACACATGCTTCATAAGGATGAGAACACGGACACCTCTTATGATCAAGGTGGGGAGCTTGAAATCATTAGCTTACCAATAAGTGACCATGGATGATCAATCACAGTATCCAAGGTAGACTCTGAAATTTGCATACGAGCCAAAAATTGGAGGGTGGTTGTAGCTGCTACAACAAGTTGGTATTCATGGTTTCTTTAGGTAATGAAATTTATTTGGTTGATGAATCATGATAATCATGGTTATGGAGTATTATTTCTCTATATTTGATATGTATTAAGATGATTATCACATTTATGATGTTACGATACAAGGTTATATTAACATGTGGTTAGTTTATTATGTGATGTCATGATATATCTTTGATGTAGATATGGTGATGTTAAAACTCGTGATATTTAAGCATATGAAGCATGTGGTTATTTCATTTAGATTTCATGACATGCATGAGCATGCAATTTTTACTATTAATGATGTTGTGATAAAAATGATGTTATGTTCTTATAATGGCATGCAAGAGTTGGCATGTGGATTATTTATTATGATGTTATAAATAATACATTGGCTACATGTTGAGATGTGGTGATTGATAGGAAATCCACAAATGGGTCGAGAGGGATAGTTTATTTGATGATATCATGGGATCCTATACCCATGAGGGAGAATATGTAACATCATATGGGTTGGGGACATACTCAATCAACACTACATATGCTAGTGGTTCCTTTGTCTTGTATATCTCTTGATGGATAGTTCTTCAGGGAATATGGAACCATCTTGAGGAGGCCAGTGCCTAATATTGTAGACCAAGTACCTAATAATGGTTTGGGATGCTAAAGTCTGGTGGGGGAGTAAGGAATTCAATGCCTTGGGTTATGGACCTGAGTGAGTTTGGAGGGAGTGAGCAAGCCTTTTGAGATGCCTAGAGTACTACTGCATGGCGTATTTAGTCGAGTTCCTACCTTGGGGTAGATGAGGTTTGAGCTAGGCACGAGCCTTGGTGCAAACCTTGGGCTATGCTACAGACCAATGAGGCTTATGCTTGGTTCCAAAAGTGGCAAAAAGGATAGATATTCCTTGGAATTTCTCGGGGGTTGTGGAAACTTTTGATTCCTATTGTTTATACTAGTTCAGTAAAGGACGTGGGGAAAATGTGAAGTAACAAATAACTAAATAAAATAAAATTTTAAATGATTCAACTTAACTTCAGGATGAAGTTCCTTAAAGAGGGGAAGTATTGTAATGTCCCATAATATAATAATAATAAAATAAACAATAAATAAACAATTTAATATATTAAATAAGTAATAATAATAACAATAAAGAATATAAATAATGGAAATAAATAGTATAAATAATAAAGAAAATATAAAAATAGTAAATAAAAATAAAATAATGAAAAAATATAAATAATAATAATAAAAATATTAAATATAAACTAGAGTTCTAAATAAATCTATATAAAATTAAACTATAAAAATAAGTAAAGTTAACAAAATGTAAAAGTAATAAAATAAGAAAGAGTAAAATTAAGAGAAATATTAAATTAAGTAAAACATAAAACAAATAAATAAAGTTGCATGTTGACATATGGAATGTGTGCATGCGGACCCCTTTCAATTTTTTGATCTATTTAATAGGCGATGAGGAAGATGAGATTCATCATTCCTTCATCCATTCTCTTGGGAGAAAAGTGTTGCGAGACAAAGGATTCCCTGGAAATAGTACATTGATTGAAGGCTTGGGGGTTGCCAGATGTAGAAATATTATGTGCAATTGAGCCTCCAATTGGGTGGAGAGTCATCCCCAAAATGTTTTGTTGCAGCTAGAAAGATTCAAATAGATTTTAACTTCAGAGTCACGAGTAAAGAATATCACCATTACAGGTAATTTGTCTCTAGTCATGTTTTCGGAAAATTCTATGATAATTAGTTGAATATCTATTAAATGCATGATTGATATAAGTAGTAGTATATTTAATTTTTGGGTTTTTACACTCGTGGTCAGAGTTGGGCATGTAGATGGCACCTTTGGGTTGTCTTTCTAGTGATGAAGAGCTCTAGATGATGATAAGGATGGTTGATTTTGATGATGGTGGTTTCATGGACTTCTCATATTTTGTTGTGATGAACACCTTCAGTGTCTATGAAGTGCTCAACCTCAATGACATGGACATTTATTTTAACATCTTCGATTTCAATGGGAATGGACTCAATTCCCCCAATGAACTATTGATGGTATTCAATGGTCTCCCAAACTTCCACACTTGATACTACCTACACTTTGCATGCCCCATACAAGGAATTGAAAAGGTTTCAAATATGCATGTTTCTTACTAAGAGAAATTAATGATGTGAAAGCTCTAAAGCAAGTTCAAGCTCACATGTGCAAAACTAGGTTGAACTAAACTTGCTATGTTGTCAACAAAATTGTGGACATGTATTACATTTGTGGAAATATGGAGATTGCATGCCTAGTATTTGATATCATACCCAATTGAAATGGTTTTTCATGGAACAATATGATAAAAAGGTATGCCATTAATGCACCTCGATGAAGGCCTTATTCTTTTATTCCAAATGCAAGAGAAGGGTTTATAACTAGAAAATCATATGTTTCCCTTCTTTCTCAATGTATCTGCTAGTTTAATTGCTCTACAAGAGGGAAAGCATATTCATAATTTCAATTTGCATAGAGAGTCTGGACAATGCCTAACTAATGATGTAATTCAAATTTTTTTAATTTCCCTAACTAATTACATAATTAAAATTAAAACATATGTTAGATTTGACTTGGATCAACAATGGCTAACTATTTATAATTATAATATGTTATATTATATTCCTTTGTTTATCATAGTAGAATGTTCATTAGTAAAATAATTTGGGTGCATCAAATTCTAACCAGTTTACAAAAGTAATTCAAGCATAAATAATGCAATAATTTTTAATTTCTTGATCAATTTTTGTACCAACAAAGGAATCTAACTTAAAGTTGTTTAGACACTAGTAGGATGTATAGTGAGTTTACCTGACCTTGATCGAACTTCATAGATAAAATTGTAATGCAATGACTAGAATAGTGTGGAAGAAGTGATGTGTGAAAGGTGCACTAACTACACACTTTAATATATTAATATATATGGGACTAATAGCGATCATTTAAGGATATATTAGTATGGAATATTAATAGGATAATATCGACATTAGCTGGTGTTATATATTAATGTGAAGTTAATATATTACTATATTCTAGTCTTGTATAATAATTCTATTGTTTTTTGTTGAAATATTTATTAACAAGGGGAATAGATGTGATGAAGCATAGTCCCTGCCTCTACCGTTATTTAATTGATTATGTTTCCATAAAGATTTTCGGTCTGCCTTATTATTAATTGATAAATGTGTTGACATTAAAGGCCTTTATTTCTAATATGTTAGTAAGTGATTGACATATAAAATATTATTGGTAATATTTTAAGTGTAAATAGTGCTTATCTTCATATTTCCTAGTATCTCTTTGTTTAGGATATTGCGTGGAAATTTGTACGAAATAGCTACTCCTATATTCGGTTAGCCATTGATTCTGGGAGTTGTTATTGATTGATAAATAAGTTTTCATTAAAGGCTTTTATTTTTAATATTTTAGTAAGTGATTAATGTATGCTAAATTATTGGTAATATTTTAATTGTAATTAATAATTATCTTCAGGTTTTCGAATATTTTGAATATCTTTTTGTGCGGAAATGCTCCTTGTGTAGATCTCTACACTTTGCACTGAATTTTTTTATTGCTAATATTATTGGTAATATTCAGTTATAAATAATGCATATCAGTATTCAAATGAGAAAAATTTGAGTGGAATGCACATAAAGTTGTGTACAATACTGCATTTCATTGAGCAAAATCTTTGTTTATAGGACATGTCGAAGTGCAGAGAATGTTCACTGTGTGGAAGAAGCTTTCAAGTTTTCATTGTGCTGATAATAACATCATTTACGCTTATGTTATTGATCATATTTTAATTGTAAATAATGTATACTATTGTTATTTAAGTGATTATGTACAAAACCACATTTCATTCAATAGAATCTTTGCTTATGGGATGTGCGGAAGTGCATAGAAGGTTCATTGTGCGTAGGAAGATTTCAATATTTGATTGTGTGGATCTTCACATTTCATATTGAAGGCTTTGATTGCTAATATTTTAGTATCAAAACATATTCCATATTTTCAATTCGCAATAACATTTTCTATTCTTAATTATTAATAATATTTTAGTTGTAAATAATGCATACTATTGCTATTTAATTAATTCATTATATGGAGGAAGATTTGAAGCCTTCATATATCTTAGTATTAAAAATTATTACTTTATGCTTATATTATTGATACTATTTTAACTGTAAATATTGCATATGTTTGTATTTCCGACTATGTTTCAAATTAAGCATATGTATGGAAGTGTGGAGGAAATCCATTGTGTAGAGGAAGCTTTCAATGTGCGAAACACTGCACTTGGAACTAAAGGATTTTATTGCTAATATTTTAGTTTTAAATAATGCATATTTGTTTTTTGCAATAATATCGAAGAAATAATTGGATATATATGATATTTCTGCTAATATTTTAGTCATACATAATGTGTATCTCCCTATCTTTATAGATAATTAAGTAAAGTCTGCATTTCATACATAATTTTGTCTTGGCCCATGCTTTCTTCACAGATAATAGTTTATGTAAAGCAACCAAAGCTTGGACAATACTCCAAGCTCTTAAACAAAAATTTCGAAGAGGAAACACTACACGCCCCACTATTTAAAAAACCACATTTCATTCAGCAAAAACTTTGTTTATGGGATGTGAGGAAGTGTGGAAAAGATTCATTATCTGCAAAAAAAATCCAGACTTTCATTCTGTAGATCTTTGCATTTCACATTGAAGGATTTAATTGCTAATATTTTAGTATCAAAACATATTCCAAATTTCCTATCTACAATAACATTGTCTATGCTTATATTATTGATAATATTTTAGTTCTAAATAATGCATATTGTTTCTATTTAATTGATTCATTGTACGGAGGAACCTTTGAATCCTTCATTGTGTGGGTCTCCACATTTTGCATTGAAGGATTAATGCATGTGTTCGTATTTATGAATATGTTTCAAATTGGCCACATGGGTAGAAGTGCAGAGGAACTCTATTGTGTAGAGGAAGCTTTCAATGTGCGGATCACCGCACTTGGCACTAAAGGCTTTTATTTCTAAATTAAATAATGCATCTTTGATTAATAAGATTTTCTATGCCTAGATTATTTATAATACTTTAGTTGTAAATAATCCATACTATTACTATTAAATTAATTCATTGTATGAAGGAAGATTTGAATCCTTTGTCAATTTTAGGATTAAAAATGCATACTTTATGTTTATATTATTGATAATATTTTAATTGTAAGTAATTCATATGTTCATATTTTCGAATATGTTTCAAATCAGGCATACGTGAGGAAGTGCAGAGGAAATCCGATGTGGAGTAATTTTCAATGTGCGGATCAACGCACTTAGCATTAAAGGATTTTATTGCTAATATTTTAGTATTAAACAATTCATATTTGTTATTTGTTATTTGCAATAACGCTAAAGCAAAAAATGGAATTATATGATCTTGTTTCTAATATGTCAGTTGTAAATAATGTGTATCTTCTTATATCTACAACTAATTAAGTGGGGTCTCCATTCCGCCCACATTTTTGTCTCATCGCATGCTTTCTTTGCACTGCTTCCTCTACACATGCTATATCTAGACATGCTTCCTCCACATACACTTTGGGCTAGACTCCACTAGAGTGGGTAGCTATTTTAGTAAGTGAGTGATGTATACAAAGTTATTGGTAATATTTTAACTATTAATAATGAATATCTTCATATTTACGCGTATTTCAAATATTTATTTATTTAGGTAGGCTTGTGCGGAATTTCTCTTTGTGTGAACATTCACACATTGCAATAAACACTTTTATTTCTATTATTATTGGTAATATTTTAGTTATAAATAATGCATATCGGTAATTAATTGAGTAAAACTTGTGTAGAGTGGACACAAAGTTGTATACAAAACCACATTTGATTGAGCATAAGCTTTGTTTATAGGACATGCCAAAGTGCAGAGAATGTTCATTGTTAGTGCAAAATTTCTTGGAAAGTGTATCAAAAACACTTCACTTAAGTCACTAGTTGACACATGACCCTAAAAACAATTTTTGGCTTCTTATGCTTTAGATCTACAATAAAACCTAGAAAAACCTGCAACAAAACAACATTTACGATCCAAAACAACAAACAATAATATATATCCAATGCAATAAACCAAATGGAAATACTTTTAAATGAATATATCATTTATTGATAACACTTGTTGAAGGAGATCTACAAAATGGTCTGCAAATTCCCCAACATGGGATGGGTCCTTTGATGTCCTTGATGCTTCAATAATCGAGTCTCTCTCTTAATGTGTGAAAAACCCAAACAATGTGGAGAACTAAAATGGTAGCTTAAGTAAAAAGAGACGATAATGGTCATGATGATAATGATCAGTATGATGAATGAATGGAAAAGCCTCGTATTTATTACAAAGTATTGAGTTAATGTCGAAAATGGAGAATAATAAAATAACATTGACCAAATCAAGATCTAACCATTAGGAATACTTTATTATATTTTTTGGGAAGGGAATAGATATCTAAAATGGTCAAATATATTTATTTAGAAATAATTAACAAATAAAAATATTTATTAATTATTTCGTGAGGATTAAGATTGGTGTTGAAAATGAAATAATTATTAAATAGTGGTTTAACAATTATTCAATAATAGAAATAAGGAATAATTAAATAACTAGTGATTTATTTAATTATTCCTAGGGGATTTAGTCAAATGTGATAAGGAATAATTATCAACAATGATTTAATTATTCATGGAGAAAATTAAGTAAATAATGATTTATTCAATTATTCTCATGGGGTTCTTTAATTTTAATCAGAAACAATTGATTAAAAATGGTTTAATAAATTATTTCCCATGGTGAAAGTGATTTTACTATGGTAAAACTAATCCTACATGGTGTATTTCGATCCACCTAATTAGAAATGTCTACGTGATCATTTTTTGGTGATAACAATCATTGTGTAGAAGAAGCTTTCAAGTTTTCATTATGCGGATACTAAAATTGTTTATGCTTATTATTGATAATATTTTAATTTAAAATGATGGAGAATACTACTAATTAAGTGATTATGTGAAAAATCACATTTTATTGAACAAAAGATTTGTTTATGGGATGTGTAGAAGTGCATAAAAGGTTCAATATGCAAAGGAAGCTTTGAATCCTTTATTGATGCTTTCATTGCTAATAATTTAGTATTAAAAAATGCATATTTTATGCTTATATTATTGATAATATATTAATTATAAATAATGCATATGTTCATATTTCCGAAATTGTTTCAAATTAGGCATATGTGTGGACTTGTTAAGGAAGTCCATTTTGCAGGCAAAGATTTCAATGTGTAGATCACTATCCTTGGCACTAAAGGATTTTGTTGCTAATATTTTAGTATTAAATAATGCATATTTGTTGTTTGCAATAACACTGAAACAAGTGATGGACTTATACGATATTGATGCTAATATTTTAGTCATAAATAATGGGTATATCCCTGTCTCTACACCTAATTAAGTGGGGTTTTCATTTCGCCCACATTTCTATCTCATCTCATGTTTGCTCCCCATTTTTGGCTCTACACAACAATGTCTATGCAACTTCCTTCGCACACCCTAGATTTGGACACGCTTCCTCCACACATGCTCTAGGCTAGACTCTACTAGCACAAGTTTCCTACCCCATTTGCATGTGAATTAAAATTGTTCAGATAGGCTAAAATGTGGGTACTCTTACCGTAAGTATTGAGACTTTAACTATTCTAAAATAAAAGTTTAATACTTCAAACTCTAATTCAATTTAACCATATTAATTAGTATCTTAGTGTTGTTCCTTATAGCTAATGCTCAACTACACATGCATATTCTATTAATATTATAGAGTTAAATTAATTTCAAAATTTCTTCGCTATTACTACTTGAAAATAAAAATAAAAAAGAACAAAATCAAAAAATATTTTACTAGCCTAAGGCTTACACTTTCATCATTTAGCTAGTTTTGGCACTTGGGTTTTGTTTCAAAGATTATTTGCCCCAAGAAAAGTACAATGGCTTATTGTGTGCAGAAAAGGCTAATTTCAAGAAAAGAAAGTTGTTTTCCAAGGTTTTCATAGGTCTGTAACACCAAATTAAAGAAACTATTTCACATAGTAAGTGAAACCCTTTCAAGGGGGCTTTGCAATTAAAGGCATATCTCTTGAATACTCCTCATTTTCTTCTCTTCCATAACTTTATTCAATATTGCTTGAAGTGACTAATCTATCCCAACCTTGTTGGGATAAAAAATATACATAAATAAAATTATGGATTTTGACCCTAGTGGCGATTTAAACCCTAAAACTTAGTAAATTCCAAATTTGAATATATCTCAAAATACTTATTCATTTGAACTGCCAACGGACTCATTAGGTGAATAATTCATGGAACTTACACCTTCAAACCATAACCATAAGTCTCTTATGCACTTAAAGGTTTATGGGAAGCCCAAAGTGGGTTGTAGCTTGTTGGTTTCTATGTTTGTCTATAGAATTACAGATCTACGAGTTAAAATCAACAAGCTAAGTTGCCTTTTTCATCCTCATACCAACTTAACACCAAGGCCATTTATCCTAAGATTTATAAGGGTTGTTCACACTAAATTTTGTGCTTTTTGAAGGGTTTATTCTTACATTTATTCACTATTTTGGTTGTTCATTGTTTTTTATTGCAATAGTAAATCATTTTCAGATTAGCAATGTTCAAATTAACTCCTAGACCCCATCACCCAAAAGCATTATTATATTAATCTCATGGTGGAGGATTTGTGTTATGTAGAAAATCCTTTCATGTCTTTTTAGGAGTTGGCCTAACATGTGGGGACTCATGATGAGGCGACAATGGGCATGTTTCATGTGTGGTGTAGCCTTGGCATCTCATCAGACCAATGCAAGACTACTAATCTGGATAGGAACAAGCTCTCTCTTTAAGGTGAAATTATACAACATGCCACATGTCCAATTCTTCAAATATCATTATGAAATTTTTGCTTTAGGTACTTTAATATGTCTCCTCAAACCCCTAAAAATTTAACGTCTAATATTTCATTGGGAGAATGTTGCGCAAAGCCTACCAGGATGGCCCACTTCAAACTGATTTTAGAACCAATCACAAATCCTAACTTCCATAGGGTATATCTCCACAAGTATAATGAACCAAATCATGACATATTTTCCACCTTTACCTCAATACTTCACCTCAACCACCTCAAAATTTCACTATTTGAAACTCCCTAGAAATAATATAATGAAATTTCTAATATGGTTCATTTGAAACTTATTTCAAGACTAGTCACAAACTCTAACTTACACAAACTATATCTCTAAAATTATAGTGAATCAAATATGAAATGTCGACCACTTTTATTATGGTATTTCTCCTTAGTGTCCACCAAATTTACTATCTAAAACTTTCCATAAAAAGGAATTATAACAAATATTCCATGATGTATATATGTTAGCCAAGAGACCTAAAGAGCAAAGAAATGGAAAACCTATTTATGAAAATGCACAATTTGAAAAGTAAGACTATAAACTAAATTTGGAAATTAACCTGATAGACTTGTTAAAATTGCAACCTAGATCGGTAAATTTAAGTTGATGAAACCCAAGATTGCCTTTAAAACAAAGTCAAAGGAACTAAATGAAAGCCTTTTTTGGGTGGTTAATGAATTTGAATAGAGAAGACCAATGCCTATGCCATTTAGGTAATGGGGAACACTAGATCTAATCTTAAAGTGTAATTCTTATGTCTATTAAAGTATCAAAGCCACAAGCACCAATAAGGATTACCTCACTAAGATTGACTAAGAGAAGCGAAACCCTTAAATATGGTTTTTTTTTGTGTGGGGGGAGGGGGGGGGTGTGTGTCAGAACTAAGAGAATCCAATCCAATGAAAACAAGATGGCCTCTAGATTTATCATATTTCAATGGGGTGGAGCCATAAAATGTATATACTTAATGAAAAAGAACAAAAATGTAAATGATCTCAAGGAACTAGAAAAATGGACTATAGCTTAGTTGTCTCCTCAATGGAGCATGGTGCCCTTCTATGACCTTGTAGTAGCTCATTGCTTCAACATACATACAAAATAGAACATTTCTTCTATTTACCCTTAAACACACACTTAAGAAGAGATAACATTCACAAAAGAGTCAAAATTGGGCTTCTTATATAGATAAGGCTTCTCATAAAACCATGCATAAAAACTGTGAATTGATACAAAGCTCTCTAATAGAACCATGGGAAAATACAGGAAGGCCTTAATACTATAGTCTAAAACCATTTCGAGCCAATAAAATAATATATTACAAAATATCCACCTCAACCAAATCCAACATGTGAGTGGATTAGTCAAAGAGAAAATGTGCACTCCATAAGATGCTCTACCAACCCAATGCGCAGATGTCGAACGTTGAAAATGCAAGTTCACAGTATTTTGTCACACCTCCTACACTTCCCTATGACATACCCCGAAGTGCTTGAAACATGACAATTATGCAGTGTACTCATTGATGTATACAGCTCATATCCCTCCTAAAGACTTTGATTGGAAAATGCCTTGAGCTTTCTCTAAAGAAATAGCTCTTAAAACCCTAAAATGAGAATCATCACTCTTATAAGGCTTAAAACAGCTATGGTCGCATGTTGCATTATACTTGACCAGCAATGGCATCACTCTGTTCCCTTGCATACCTATGATGATCCCAAAGGGTTAATTTTCCCAAAGAGGATGAGAAGCTTCATGATCTAGAAACTTCCAGAGTGACGAGCTGGAGGTTGTTTAGCATAGACAAGGTTGAATCCTCCCAACTTGGCCTCTTGGTCTTATCCCTATGAGATACGTCCTTGAGATGAGGGACTAATCCTATCTTTGGAGAGGTCCTAACTCCCTTTCCCAGCATATAAATTCATCCTCTCCCATTCCCAAATGGTTGGTCTACGTCTATTTGCACCATTATGCTAAGATTGTGCCTAGAGGCTATTCATTTGACTTGGAGAAGGAGTGCTTGCAGAGTTCTTGGCTTGGACTTGGATTACCACTCAAGAAGAGCCTATAACATCAAGGTTTTGGTTGTAAGTTTCCCTTTATTTTCTAATAATATACAACTGTTGGTTCATCTTCCCAAAATGTACATGTTCATGTATCATTTAGCTTGACATTCCTTGATCAATTAAGTAGGTTTCTATTGGATTTGTTATTTGTTTTGGCATGCTTTTTTGTGCCTTGATCACTTGTGTAGGTGCATAAACACTAAGAGAAGCAGGAACAAGCCCATGACATAAGCGGTTCAGAGTCCTCAATAAAGGAAATCGAAATAGCATCAAAACGAGGTAGGTCATCTTCTTTGTTCTTCTTTTCAATTGTAACCTAGGAAGATGTCTAGTTGATTGTCACTTCAGTTGCCAGACCCACTCATTGGGCTAGAGGGATCATCTTTGTCCACAAAGAGGATTAACCTTGTCAACAAAATGGTGAATCCTTTAGGGATCCTATGATCCTTTCCTTCTAATTCTTCACCTTGTCTTTTGACGAGTTTGATCAAACATTCACTCTCAGACTTCATTGCTTGTCTGTAGTCAGTCTCACTTTCTGGTAAATGCTTGAAGCTTGTTGATTTGAGATGTTCTTGAAGATTTTGTGTTTTTTCTTTGTTTTTTCTCACCCATCGCATTTATGGCCCTCACAGTCACAATGATATCGTGGATGCGTTTATTACAGTAGTGATGATCTCTAATTTTCTCTTAACAAGTACGATTATAGCAGAAGTTAAAGAAACTTAGGGTTTTTCTTCTTGTTTTCAGTTCTTTTTGCCTTCTCCCAGTGATTTACCAATGTGTTTTTAGTTGACTCTTTCCTTTCCTGGATACAATTGCCTCTTAACTTGGTTTAACTGTGTTTGAAGTTTGATTAGCCTTTTAGGGTTTCTAGGTCTTCTAGGTCATCCTTCATCCCCTTGTTGGTCCTCTCATTAGAGATCAATTACCTGTGTTAAAGAGTCTTTGTGCATTTGGGCATCCTTTGCAAATCACTTTTGGTTCTTGTGTCTTATGTTGGTTTCATTAGTGCCGGAGTGAGTAGATACTGTGAAAGTCACTTAACTTCGATTTGACAAACAACAGATTATGAATTGATTGTCTCATTTGAATTGAAAGGAGGGGTTGGTTTGAGTTTCTGTTTCTGTTTCGAAAAGAGAAAGTGAAAGTGCTTATCTTTTCAATAGTTTTCGAAGCATTTTTGTGGCATTCAAATCATTAATGTGAAAAATCTTTTCATGTTTGTTGGCTTGCTTGCATTCTCTTTTACTTTTTTGCACTAGATTACAGTGATTGCACTAAAGTGAAAATGAAAAACTCATCATTATATCTTAAGGTTTTTCTTTAAGGTTTTTGTTTTGGCATTGCATTTGCTTATGATATGAAATATTACATTTCATGTTTTGCATTTAGCATTTGAAAATTTTCATTAATGCCCTTTTTCTTATTTGATGCATGATTTGAGTGTTTCTCTTCCTTACATAGGTAGCTTTCATCGAATGAAAGGATTTCAATTTTGTCATCTAGTTGCATTTTAGGAATGGGTAACATCGTTAAGGCCTTGAAATTGAAACATAATTCCAAGATCAACTTTAAAATCTATAAATTAATCTAAGGATTCGTCTAGGCTAGAGATGTATTCAAGGTCTATAAAACTTAGCATTTGTTGTTTTCTTTTTCATTAGACAACGCTAGCACGAACTTGTGCTCCCCGTACCATTGATTATATAAAGGGAGACCCTCATAGGTTGAAAACCTTTATCCATAGGAAGTCGAATCTATCACCCTATAAATTTGATACACCAAACACAACATTTAGGAAGACTGCCTGCATGTATGTCATGTCCTTGGTAAATTTATTTGCTGAGGTGTATATTGCAGTTCATTGTTACTTGGTACTCATTTTTCCTAGAGTTACCTGAGTGGTCATTTTGATCTTTTCTAACTTTTTAATTTTGAAAATATCATTGAGCGCTTGTCCTTTCAAGCTTGCTAAACCTTCGAAAGTGAGTACAGACACTTTTTCATCCTTTTATCAACTCTTAAACCATGAAAAGGCAAAGTTTTTGTTTCAAATTCTAAAATTATTTAACCACGGAACAACATCCTTCTTGTGGAAATACTCCTTAGTAGACCTTAGGTTGATACCAATGGCAACATTTCCTGACTCTACTAGTCAAGGAAACCCCTCTGATGGGAATCCTAGTCCTTTTCCTTCCTTTGGAACTACCGGTGCTCCTTATATGGCAATGTTGTCCCTTCTTGGATTGACCATTGGTCTGCCAGTTTGGTTATTTTCGACCTCAGTGATTCTAAGTGTTTGAACTACTTTTCAACCAAGTTCTCCTCCACCTGAACCATATCAACCTCATGTTGATCCTAAAGTTGACCCCTCACCTTCTTTGCCTATTTCTTCACCCCATTCTTCCTCTTCACCTAGTGAAAGTATGGATTCTAGTAACTAGGAAGCTAAGAAGAAGAAGAAGAGGACGAATAAGAAGAAGCAAAATAAGCAAGGGGGCAACCAAGAAGCCATTTCTACGGATGCAACTAATGAAGTAAATTCTTCCAATGAGCCCCGAAAAGTAAAATTCCCTTGCATGTTATGTAAGGGAGACCAGCTTCTTCAGAATTTTCCTAGTATTCCCAAGGTCTTAGAAGTGTGGTCCACGAGATCACATCGGCCTTTGTCATCAGCCTATGGAAATCATGCTAGTGATAAACCTTCAAAAAGTAAAGCTCATGGGAAAATTGTAAAAGTCAAATTTCCCTATCAATTGTGTGAAGGTAGTCATCCCATTCACCTTTGTCCTCTTATAGATGAAGCTTCCAAAGAGTTGGAAAACCTTATTGCTTCCCAGCCTCATCTTCCAGCTAGTTATCGAAAGCTTTCCCTTGATCCTTCACTAGTTGATCTAGTGATTGATCAAAAGTCATCTTTGGTCAACCCCACTCTCTCTGAAAGTGAGTCTTGTGAGTTTGTTCTTGACCAACCATTGGTTGAGAAAATTGTAGACTAGACTCCACCTTCCGTAAATCCTACCTCTCTAGTAGAGAGTGAACCTCATATTGCTCAGGTTCTTTTGGTTTCTACAGTTTTAAATGAACTAGAGGGAAATCCTCTCATTCTCGAGGGCATGAGAATAGTTCTCATGTTCCCATAGTGCAAGAGGATATCTCTCACGTTCCTATGATACACCTTCCAAGTAGTTTAGTCACTTCTTTTGATTGGTGTCGACTGGTAGAATATCGTCTTCCATCTTATGTGCCTTTCCAAATTACAACACATTCTTACCATATGGACATACCTAGCACAGTCATAGACGAGGGTGCATATATTAGTATTATGTCATCAACTGGTTGGGAAGATTTAGGTTCTCCTCAACTTGTCCCCGTCACCCAGAATCTATTAGCTTTTGAGAGAGGAACCAATCAGCCATTAGGGATCATTTCTAAGTTACCTATTACTTTGGGAGGAAATATTGTCTATATAGATGTGATGGTTGTCCAAGGACCCTTAGATTTTAATCTACTCCTTGGCCGTGACTATGTTTATGTCATGGGAGCTCTTATTTCCTCTCTCTTTCGAGTGATGTGTTTCCCACATGAAGGAAGCATTGTGATCATTGATTAGGTTACATTCATTGATCCTGAATCAGCTTTCGCTCAACTATCATCCCTAAAGGGTTCTTATATGCAAGCAGTATCACCCCCACCACAAGTTAATTACGTGGCCAGCTATTCCATGCCCACATCTACTAATGATCTAGTAGGTGATGTAGTACATCATATATTGGGGGCATTGGAGCCCATTTTTTCATTTAAATCCCTGGACATGTATCCCTTCCAAATTGTTGTTCTCCCATCTGATGAGAACCTCTTGGAAGCCATGGCCTCTTTTGGTCTGTGAACAAGGACCTTGGAGGAAAGTTCCTTGTCTTGTATCAAGCTCCTTAAAAAATGAAACAACGGATATGAAGATAGTTCTTTTACTATGTCAACCTCGTTTAGAAATGAAATAAGTCTCCATGAGAAGAGTTCCTTTACTTGTGTCAAGCTTGTTTAAAAAAGGAACAAGGTCTCATGAACATGGTACTTTTCCTATGTCAAGCTCATTAAAAAATGAAACAAATCCCCTTCCAATTCGAGTCTTTGATCAGATCTCATAAAATCCCAATCAAGTCTTTCACTTGATCTCATAAGTGAACCTTCATTCCATCCACCTAGGTGAATGAGATGAAGCTTGGGGGGCATGTACCTAGAATTGAGTCATTATGATGGCGACATGCAAATTTATCTCAAGCATAGTTTATCCTTGTTTCAAGCTTGTGTAAAAATGAAATCAAATTCAAGAATAGTTTTTCTCATGTTTTAAGCTTGTGAAAAATGAAATGATCCTCAAGTATACTCAAGCATAGTTTCCCATGTTTCAAGCTTGTGTAAAAATGAAACCATTCCCATTTTACATATCGTGATTTCCATTTTTATCAGCCAATTTTTGCCAGATGATCCTTGGTTTTTTCCTTTCCATTGTCACCACCTCTTTGGTCAATCATATGATTTCACTTGGTTGTTTTACCTGTGCTTGAGGAACATCTGTGATGAGTTGTCTTATTAGCGAGCCTCTTGACCATTACATGTTTTGAATAGTTCCATCATTACCAGAACCAGTTGTTATCCTTTTGTACCACTCATTCCTCTTGGTAAAGTCCCCTTTCAGCTCTTTTCAGACTCTAAAAATATGAAAAGATTGTCGAGTACTTGTCGTTTCAAACTCGTAAAAGTAATTGAATTGACATTGTCTCAGTATACATTTACCCTATTTTCAGGCCAAGGTTGACTCTTTACGAAAAAAAGTACTCCTTGGTTGACATGGTCAACAGGTTCTCTCGGATATTTTTTTCTACCTTTTCGGATTCGAGAGACAAACATATGGTATCCTATTCAATCTTATGTAAAAATAATTTGGGTACACGCTAGAAATAGCAGGGAAAAATGAAGATGAAACATCCTTTGTATAGGCAGCATGTCGCTTTTGAACATGACACTTCTCTACTCTTGTGTCGGGTTTGGGATATCCTCACTCAGTCACTTGTGCTCCCGGGTTTGGGTGATCCATTTTTTCCTCTAATTTGGCTATTCCCTTTTTTCATCATGACCTTTAGTCCTATGTCGAGTCAAATGCTGCCACACTCCAAAGTCATGTTGTCAGTGTTCAAGAGAAGTCTAATATGTAGTTATTTACCTATACATTGTTTGATTCATTGTTACATTCTTGAAAATTATTCCACTTTATTCCTTGTTTCGTGTCGATAATGGGGATTCATCATTTCCCTCCTTTGATGGGTCGCTTCCTATTGAATTCAACTCATTATCCAAGAATATGACTTAGAAAATCCCTTTCAGTACCTTAGAGCTTGCATGCCTTAATGGCAAGTTCTTCACATCTGACGACAGGTCTTCATCATTGGCTTTCTATCGAGTGATTCCTCAAGTGTTCGACTTCAGCTTCATTATCACATTCACAGATTGTACTGTTGTACCTTGAGAACCATTGTCATTATTGGTGGTTTCTCTTGTACCTGTTAATGTTCCACATCATTGGGTGGTAATTAGGTGGTTTTCTAGCACATTCGACTTCAACACGTTCATTCACATGTTGGAATTCATACTTTGATCAGGTCGGGATGGAGCGCAAGACCCTGGGTCTTGTCTAATATGACTTAGGTTGTGTGGAGTTATATCTTGTTCATGCTTCCACATGTTTCTACTATATGGATGGTTGTGACCATACCGTGAGACTTTATATTTATGATGATCCTCGATATCTGGATGGCTACGCCCATACCATGGATGTTTTCATATAGCCTTCACCATCTGGATGGTTGCACCCATGCCATAGATTCATGTCTTGATCTCAGATATGTATATGTATATACATCCTTGATTTGCAAGTCTCCTGATAGTGTGTGTCCTCGTCCTTGCAAAAGCTCATAAAACATCTCAGCCATCACTCCTCGTTTTGCTTTCATGCTTTAGGGGGCATCTATTACACATTATTTTGTCACAACTCCTTCACTTCCCTGTGACATACCCTGAAGTGCCTGAAACATGATCATTATGCAGTGTACTCATTCATGTATACAGCTCAGATCCCTCATAAAGACTTTGATTGGAAAATGCCTTGAGCTTTCCCTAAAGAAATAGCTCTTAAAACCCTAAAATGAGAATCATCGCTCTTATAAGGCTTAAAACAACTATGGTTTCATATTGCATTATACTTGACAAACAATGGCATCACTCTATTCCCTTACATACCTGCGATGATCCCAAATATGTAATTTTCCCAAAGAGGATGAGAAGCTTCGTCATTTAGAAGCTTCCAGAGTGGCGAACTGGAGCTTGTTTCACATAGATGAGTTTGAATCCTCCCAACTTGGCCTCTTGGTCTTATCCCTATGAGCTAACTCCTTGAGATGAGGGCCTAATCCTATCTTTGGAGAGCTCCTAACTCCATTTCCCAGCCTATAAATTCATCCTCTTCCATTTCCAAATGGTTGTTCTATGTCTATTTGCACCCTTATGCTAAGATTGTGCCTAGAGGCTATTCATTTGACTTGGAGAAGGAGTGCTTGGAGAGTTATTGGCTTGGACTTGGATTAACACTCAAGGAGAGCCTATCAACATCAAAGCTTTGGTTGTAATTTTCCCTTTATTTTCTAATAATATACAATTGTCGGTTCATCTTCACAAAATTAATATGTTCATGTATCATTTAGCTTGACATTCCTTGATCAGTTAATTAGGCTGCTATTGGATTTGCTATTTCTTTTGGCAAGCTTTGTTGTGTCTTGATCACTTTTGCAAGTGCATAAACACTAAGGGAAGCAGGAACAAGCCTGTGACACAAGCAATTTAGAGTCCTCAACAAAGGAAATCAGAACAGCATTATAACGTGGTAGGCCATCTCCTTCGTTCTTATTTTCAATTGTAACCTAGGAAGATGTCTAGTTGATTGTCACTTCAGTTACTAGACCCACTCATTGGGCTAGAGGGATCATCTATATCTGTAGAGAGGATTAACCTTGTCAACAATGCAGAAATATTTTTCCCATGATAGATTTAAAAATAGCATAACTACGTCATTTTTTCCAAAATTTCTATTATTTTCTTAGTTTGTAAATCCCATTCTCATTCTACATCTAGTTGTATTGATCTATTGCAATGATGAGAACTTTATAAAAATACAATTATCTTTGAAGCTAGTTGCTCTCAAAATATGTTATCTAAAAATCTTAGCAACCTCAAGAAATCATCCAATAAAGCAATTACCACCTCTAGGGGTAGTCCATGTGGCACATGATAATGATGTAAAGTCCTTATCATCATTCAATGCATTGCCACAAATCATAATTCAATGACATGTATCCTAATGTGATGTCACTAATCCCAAGTTAACAACACAAATATCAATCCAATGTCATGAATTCCAAGGTGAGTACACAAATCTCGAGACATGGTACATGAATTCTAAGGATTAAATGCTACCCCCAATGCATGTATGCATATCTTAATGAAAGGTGCCCACTTATAGTGGTGGGTCTAACTTCTTTACAAGTAATTAGGTTGTGCAACGAGTGATTTTCTCTAGGATTATGATAACATAATTTAATTTTAATATTTTTCTAAGTTTTATCATGGGAGGACACCCTCTACCTTTATTATATGTGCCAAATCCTAAGATGAGGTATTTCCTAGATCATTAAGTCATAAATTGTCCAATATGATGGATAGTGTGTGAAACGGGAAAAGGAAACTTCATATATTACCCCTTAAGGTCATGTAAGAGGATGTGAAGGCCTTATGTCTTGTTCAACTAACTTTAAATAGCGAGTCATCAACAATTAAGCCTCTAATATGGAACATTAGCTTAGAGTTACCACCTCAACACTTTGCTTTACTAGTCTAATTTTTATCTTTTCTTTAGTTCTTAGTCCTTTTGTTAATTTTTGAGTTAACATGTTCTTTGCTTAGATCAAATACTTCATTTATCCATTAGCCCATTAAAATTCCCTTAATCCATAACTAATCACATTAAGCATGATAGTAACTGATGAAAGAACATCAAATGCAAAAGACAAGCCAAGGCAAGAGGACATCATATTGGCGTATGCCAAGGAAAAAATCCAAGATGGGTAAAACCCCTTTATTAAATCTTTTTATTATTACATCAAATGTTCAATAGAGAGAGAGTACAATGAGATAAGTCAAAATAGACTTGTCAAATCACTGTTTTGCAAGGGCAACAAATCTGGTTGATGTAGCTTACAGCCTGGTTAGGGTTCCAAGAGGTTACTGAGCAACCTTCTCCCAATGAGTTGCTCCTATTGGTGACCTCTTCAAATATTCAACAATGAAAAAGGACTTGAGGCTTCTTGACAAGGCACCCTTTAGTAGATTTGAACTAAAAATCACATGAATTTGCACACACACAAGGGTAACATCCTCTAATTATGTTGTGACCTGCTCTCCTTGACCTCAGTTGAGGTAGAGGACTCAAGTTAGGCCATTTGGCCTCTCTAGAAGAGCTTCCAAACAGCTGCTATAATAGAAATTCCTATGGCCCAAACTAAAGTATAAGAACATGAAAATTAGACCTCAAACTCACCTTTATTCTAGCTGCATTGTTATAGAAATTTTTGGGCACTTCAACCCCAATCATAAATGTCCATAAACTGAGGGCTCTTAAGTACCTAAAAGGGTTGCTTCACTGCCTAAAATAACAAGGTCAACTGATTACATCATCTCCCAGAAGTTCTCCACTGAAAACTGCTCCTAAATGGTCAAAAATGGACCATATTGAAAGCTCCATGCAGGAGGTGTGATGCATATCACCTTCCTAATGTACAAGGTGCGATGCATACTGTTTTGCTCTTCTGTAGGGTGTGATGGTTGGGAATGGACAAATGGCAGGGACCAAAATGCGAGGTGGAAGATCATGGAATCTTCTAGAAGCTTTCCCTCTGACACTTGCCACTCCATTTTCGACCAGGGATGAGTAAGAGATCTTCATTCTCCAAGTGGAAGCAGGAACTATCAGAGAGAAGACACTAATCAAGATCCCAAAAGATGACTCACCTCTCTGTAATCATCTATATATGGATCCCTCATCACAGAGATCCAGAGGCGGGAATTTTGTAATCTATAGAGAAGTGCTGTCAGTATTCTTGTGTACATTCACAGTGTTGGGTGATTTTTCTTTGCTTGAGGTGAAAGAAGGGATTCTTAGCTATAGGATGATGCTAGGTCAGAGTTGCTCATGGTTGTAATCCTCTTGCTACTTTTATCTGAATAAAGCTATTCTTGTTTCCTTCCATATCCTGGTGTATTTGTTTATATGTGCTTCTATATGGTTAATGTACATCTGATCCTACATTATTTGTGAATTTAGATCCTTGTTTCTTGCATAGTATTATGTTGCTATGATTCTATAGGTCCCTTTTGAAGATGAGCAGACAAAGAGCGAGCAGCAAAACTCTATCAAGAAGGAGAGGGAATCGAGCACAAGACTTAGGTCGGCCTTCTTGGTTCTCCTCTCATCTATTTTCATAAAAGGAATCAACAGTAGACTTTGATTGTTTGTTTCTAAGATAGCCACAGATCTTAGTGGGAATAGCAACATCCGTGTGGACACTATTCCCGTATAACAAAATGTCGACTCCACTGGGGAATAATGTCCACATGGATCGTAATGCACCGAACACAGCATTCGGGAAGACTGACTGTCGTACCGTAAAAAGTATTCTGTAGTTTTATGATTGGTTTGGTAATCCTCTCTGCCTCCAGAGAAGTCCATTTTGCTCCTTTTCAGACTCCTTAATGGAAAAGGTCCTCTGAGCACTTGTCACTTCAAGCTCAATAAAAATTGAAGGCGACTAGAGTCATCTTTTGTTGTTTCTCGACTCTTTAAAATTGAAAAAACAAGTTGTGTCAAAGCGTCTAAAATTCATTTAACTCGAAAAACATTTTCCCCTTTTATTTTGAGTTGATCAAGTAATCCGCAATCGTGGAAGAAAGTTAATCAAAACCTCATTGTTCGCAGAGACTTACGAGTCAACCATTATTGACTTCGGAAGCGAAGCCATTCCGAACGAAGGGAACTCTTTTAACTAGATCAAAGTCCCCTAGGTTGGTTGGAGCAAGCACTCCAACATCCTCGGAGACTCCGGTTACTCCGAACATTTCTGGAATCCCTGACTCTACAAAAGAAATTCCACAATAGCAACAAGACATTACAACTAATCCTAGTATGACGGTTAACACTTCTATTCTTGAACCAGTTGCTTCTACAGTCGATTCAGAAGGTGTTATCCCCCAACCGTCTGCTGCTGCAGGACTTAAATCTTCTTCAGCACCAGAAATATTTTACGGACCTGACGGTCTTCCCCTTCCTCCTGGATTGATTGCCATAGAAGATATTGTGGAAGATCCTCCATCTAGACTCCAACGCAACTTGGAGCTGGGATCACCCTATATCCTTCTTCATCAGAAAATATTCACCCACCCTCGGAAGTTCTTGAAGAATCGCTGAGGAATATTTTGGATAGACTTAACATGTTTGAACAACCGTCAACATCAAGGACTGTGCCACTCGACACAGCAACAACGGAAGCCCCTTCTGGTATTGCGACAATGTTTGTCGGCGTGCCATCTGTCCCAACCAGTTTTCAATCACTAGACTAATTCCATCCTGGGACTATTTCGACAGTATGGACTGTTCCTGTTTGTTCGTCCGGAATTATATCTGGAATCTCTTACGTTGAGTCTCGACAAATTGATCCTTCACAAGGTCAATTTTGGCAAACTGGTCCCAAAAGGCAAATTATTCCTTTGAGCACTAGATTACCATCGTATGGAGGGCCATATACCCTTTCATTGTCTTCCCCAAAAGGACAACCATGCATGAGTTCGCAACAAAATTTGGGTTCTGCTGGAATAACAACTAGTGGTTGGGTACTAGTCCTGTCTCAACAACCAAGAGTTGTATGCTCAATACAACAAAGTTCACATATGACAAACATTCCCACTACACCGGCTATTGTAGCTGTATCACAAGTACAAGCATCACCAATTGTATGCCAACCTCAAGTTTCGCAGGTGGCGATACAACAATCTCTTGTACCTCCAACACAACCACAATCACCCACTAGTGGAATGGCATAGGTTCAAATGGGGAACCCCAACCCCAATCTTGGTCAAACAGTCAGTGCTGGACAACAGTCCATGGCTTCACAACCATGGCTGGTGCAATAACAACAACCGAAATTTCAACAAGCTTACCAAGGATATGAGCAACAAGTTTTTGCGAGTAATGGGCAACAGTATCAACCATATCATAATGGTTATGCCCATTAACCTTACCAAAGTTACCAACATCAAATGCATTATGCTGGTATGCAAAGACCGACTGCTCAGACAATTCTGTCTTATCTTGGGTATGCTCAACCAAGCCTAAATCAACAGTTGTCCTTCGTGGCAACACTAGAGTTACCAGATCTAAGTCGACTAACGAATGATCCAATTTCCAATGCCCCTTGGTGGTTGGCGATCCCGCATAAACTTCCATCAGATATTCCTAAATTCAATGGAAATCTGGGCGAAGACCCAACGAATCATGTGATGACCTTTCATCTATGGTGTTCGTCAAACACTCTCAATGATGATTCGATTCAGCTTCACCTCTTTCAGTGCATGTTAACTGGTCCGACAGCAAAGTGGTATATCGAACTGCCTAGAGCTTCATTTGATAACTTCAGTACCCTAGCCACAACCTTTTTAACCCATTTTCAATTACCTATCAAGTACAAAATAGGAACTGAGCTGCTTACCAATTTCAAGCAAGCAACAGCCACTCAGATATCCAATCATATTCATGAGTGGCGGCGTCGTCGCAGAATGGTAAAAACATATGTTCCTGATTAGCTATTGGCTGAATGGTTTATTAAGTCACTGTTACCTGCTATTACAGAAGATGTGGCAAAGGGGGGGTTGTCACTGAAGAGCAAGTCATTTCTCATGCACAATATCTAGACTTGATCTATACTCAGTCTGACACGCTCTACGATAAAATCCCTGACGCTCCTAGAGCAGAATTCTCCGTCCCTCTGCCTCCTAAATCAAACAAGGACTCTCATGCCATCGATGGTGTGATAGGCACGACAAACACTAAAACCACAAAGGCCACATCCAAAAAGGCCTGCATAGTTTTGAATCAAGATGCAAATGAAGAACTTCTAGCCTCGGAAGTAAATGTTGTGTCAACAGACAAAGGCAAAGAAACCAAGAAACCAGGAGGCAAGAAGAAAAAACAAGGGAAGAAGAAAAACCAGGGAGACTCATCTCCTAGGAAATCTTCCGCGAACCCTTCTAGGAATGCGAAACCCAAATATCCATGCAGTATATGCGACGAGGATCACTGGACCAAGGGCAGTTTTCAGTGGAGAACTTTTGGGACATGATGTAATCAGTTGACCTTGTTCCTTTAGGCAGTGAAGCAACCCTTTTAGGGACTTAAGAGCCCTCAGTTTATGGACATTTGTGATTGGGGTTGAAGTG